>CAAKHD010004743.1:329694-366936 GCA_901007705.1 Fistularia tabacaria
GCTCTTCCGATCTAAAACAGCACTTAATTGAGGCACAAATAATCTTTCTGAAAAAGAATAGCATTATACATCTAGAAATCATTCAAATACATATGTTTAGCGTGTGTAGAAATTCATTGTCCATATACTACAGTACATTATCATCATACTGAAAATATATGGATGGGGAAGATTAACTGTAAAGGAACACCTTACGTGAAGTTTGTTGAGCAAGACAGTGTCAGTGGTGCTGTTTCCACCAGGTTTAGCTGCTTTCCAGAACTGTTTCTGTGCTGAGTATCTGTTCATGGGACATAGTTTGAAAAGGCAGTCTGGGGATAGAAAACAAAAAGAGAAGATGGTGACCCAAATCTTATCCAATTGAAGTCTTGTCAGCACTTTTTACTTTAATGCTATTTTACACAAAAGAGCTGCAGAAAATAAGGCAACAACAACATTTGGTGGAATATTTGGAACTGGTTAAACCATCACTTAGGTAAACATTGTGAGTTTTGGACAGGATTTTCAGTTAATGCCAAAATGGACACAACGAAGAAATTCTGATATTAATCTTGATACCATTATCGAGGGTCAGGGTGGCGTGGCTCAGGGGGTTAGAGCAGCTGTCCTTGGAATTCAAACATTCTGGGTTCGATTCGCACGCTCCTCCTAGCCTGATAAAAGCCTACATATTCAAACTGCATTTCAAACTTCCATCAGTTATTTGAAGATTAAATAATGTGATCTTCATATATCTTAACCTGAAAATGTATGTTATAGGTAAAGGTAAATAGCACTTCTAAAAATAACTGGGTAAAAGATACAATTATTAATTAATGTGTTTTCAATGAATTAGTAGGTAACAGGACCCCAATGAGCTATATTCAGGGTAAAAATAGCATCTGTGGCAGCCTCTGTCAGAAATGCGACCAACACTGGAGTGTATTGGGATTTGCCATCGTGAGGCACGAGTTGGAAGAAAGAACTGGATAAGCGGCATGGGAGCAGGAAGGAGGCCATGATACGAGGCCAAGGACCAAATGAGAAAATGGCACAAAAGGAGATCTATTTGATGGACATAAGAAAATGAGATTCTGAAAAAAAATAAAGAGAGAAAAACAAACAAGGAAAAGACAGGGAGGAACTTCTATAGTGCGACTGAAGAGCACTGGACAGACAAATTATTGTAAATGTAAAAATGAAAATTGTAAGCCTAAAGTGCTCTATATTCTATAGTTCACACAAAATCCGGTGCAACTCTACATAATAGATTACTGGCATTTGGAAAAAGAAAAAAAATCAGATAATAAAAAACAGTCAAAAATCTTATATGTCCTTCATATGTTCAATTTAACTCAATCCAGAAAACTTAATTTGTCCTCTGGGGGCAATTGCATCGAATAGCGTTCAGGGCTGATTCGAAATCTGATATAATTCATACACCACAAAGAAGGCCTGTAACAAGATCAATACTTGGATTCGAACCTCATTCACTTAATGAGCTTACAATGGATTCAGACAAATGTGAATAGGGCAAGAACTTTCATTCAAACCAACTGATACCAATGCAAACTGAAAATGTTGTGGGGGCACAGACAGCTGCACACCTGAAAAATGGAATGGAAGATTATATATTATGTCCCCATGTTTTTTTTTTCCTTTCAAAGCGTCAACCTCAAGAATCCCATTGGTATGGCCTTACTATAAGAAAAAAATATAAATCTGGTAATTCTTCAAAAGCCATTCTCACTACATTTTGCTTTCAGTCCTGAAAGGCTAACAATAGCAACAGATTAGAAATCACAGGAAATTCCCTAACCTTCACGTGCACATGTCTTCAATTTTGAAAAGGACAATTGATAAATGTGGCCACATAGAGCAGGCAGTGTATATTAAAGATATGGAAGGTTATGCAAAGTTAAAAAAAAAGAAGTTTCTTCTTGTCATAATTCGTTATTTATTTCTTGGGACCTTTTAAAGCCATAAATAGTGTTGGCACTCACGAAATGCACTGTTGTTGCATGTTTTGCTTTTTCCATGATGTAATCATGATTGCATTTTACATACCATAGGTTTAAACAGCTTAACATTTTAGGATTATAAGTCAGTTACTGCAGTGTTTTCATTTAACTATAGCTTTGAACTTGTTTTGATTAGCTCCATAAGAAAAATACATATTAAGTGCTTCTATTTCATCCACAAATGGAAGCCAGCTCATTTGCTGTGTGTACTGAATTTATCATAACTACAGTCCTAGCTCAGGAAATATTAAGGGAATACCTTGATCATTTATTATAAACCTTTTTGAAATTAGACAAATTGCATTTGTTACATTCCAACATGTCACATGTCTGTTAGTGATAAAGCTGCATGAAAAGGGCTCATCATGCAAACAGCTTACTATGCATTCAAGAGGTGTCTTTGTTCAAATTATTGACTCAAATAAAGGAAATTTAACATGATACTTTTATCAGCAGGTTCCAGTGCAAATAATTCCCTCAAAAAGTGACCTTTCTTCATATTACGCAGACTGACACAATAGTGGATCTTTAATGATCTAGATATATTTCAAAAAATGTCCGTTTAAAAGAAACCAGAAAAAAGTTTTAGTTTCTTTGTGGTCATTTCCTCTTCACTAATACCGAGATAATCTCAACATCAAAAATTCAAGGTGAAAAGGAACTGCATCTTTTTAAACCAATGATATCAAGACAACCTGTTAGACAAGCTGTCAAAGTGTTCATCTGACATCCAGATCGAAGAATTATGTCCATGACAGACAATAGAACAATTAATAAGATTGTAAATTTTGCTATGATAAATTTTATGAAATAAAGTAATTATTTATCAAGATTAATTGTAACTAACACATTTTTATTAATGAGAATAAGAGGGTGTCATGACCACCTGTTACACTAAAAAGTCATTCGGTCTCAAAAATGGCATTTTGTCAAAAGCTAATTAGTCCCTAATATAACTATTCATACAGAAGCTAATTTGAAGTGTAAAACCTTGATTAATTTCCATTCTCTAAAGCGAAACTAGAATAGAAAAAAAAAATAATGGTATTTTGGCAACATAAATGTTTGCTGAAGAGCACACATTACTGCTGTCAGATTGGAGCCTTTTGCGAGATGTAGGTTGCTATCATTAGAGTTGCACTTCCATTCACCAGACAATCAAGAAACATAGAAATGCTTGGCATGGGAGGCTACAATCAATCACAATTATGAGCTGTTTGTCTGATACAGTCAGCCAGAAATTCTAAGAAAAAAACAACACTCCCATCTTCATTCGGAGTAGTTACAAGCACAGAGGATTTCTGTCTTTTTTTGGTCCAAAGTACTGTGAATGTTTTCCATTTGAATCAAATGAATATATTTTGAATTGAAAAGACAATTGACAAGATACTAAGTTTTCTGTTCCATTGTTACAAATTTGGTTTACATACTCACATATGGCATACAGTGGACCATGTGTGCCCTCTTCACATTTCTTAACAGCACAACAATGCTTTAAGAAATGAATATGATTTATGCATCAGACAGAAAAATTACTGATAGTATGTTAAAATCCTACTTCTTCTCTTGCATTGAAAATCCCATATTATATGGCTTTCAAAGTTTTGGTTTTTTTTGGCACCTCTGAAGTTTTATTCAAGCCATTGATATCAGGAAGAAGTGCATGTCGGCTGACTCTTCAAATCAGATTTTCACTAACCACAGAGAGACACTTCCATCAATGATTTTTAAAATCTTTTTTGAAGAAAATAGCTGTGTTAAGATCACTGGGTACTGTGTAGATTTATTGCACTTAAACTAAAAGCAGTGACTAGAAAGGGACTTTATTAATGCCTCCCATGTTAAAAAGAGAAAGGAACTACTTTTTACATTTTTTACATTTTTTACATTTTGTTAATTTTGATAAATAAAAAGTTTAAATTAAATCTTAACAATTGTAACATATAGCAATTTCTGTGATCAGTACAAACTCACTCATAAAAGCTAGACCTACAGAAACCATAGCTTTTCTTCTAGAAAATTGATATATTGTTGGAGGATGAGGCCATATCAATTCCAATGAAAATTTCTCAATGGCATAAGAAATCCCAAACCACTTTTGCTAAGGAGGTTATTATAAGTACAATCTTTTTCTCTGACTGTGGCTGCCAGCCACATGACATGGTTGTGTAACAATAATCATGTCATTGTTTCCAACATTTTCATATGTGATTAAACCATTCAAATATGAAAAATCTGCTGTTCAGTGTCATTTTGAGTTCTTCTTTTGTATTTATGGAAATGTATGTTTGAACTTTGTCACTGAAATGCTCAAATAAATAAGTAAATCAATAAATAATTAAATTAACTTTTTAAACAAAACGTGTGTCTTGTTCAAACAGTGTCCAACTGCCCAAATTGAATACAACGGGATTGTGTATACAAATAAAAAGTGTACACAACAATCCACAAAAAACAAGACTGCATCTTTAAAAGTATGAGGTTCTAGTATCATCCTATTACATGAGTTTTGGTTTTGTTACCATTAAGAGCCATAGCAGCAAACAATGTACTAGTATTAGTGGGTTAACAGGGTTAATTCAAATTATGTGGTTGATATTGTTATTGATCAATATCAGATCTCTATGGCATGTGTACAAATTTCAACAAATTTAACTTTTAAAACACTGGAAAGAATAACAAGGTTACTGAGACCAACCGCCTCCTATATATAGTGAGGGCAAATGGGAGTTTCAATCACAAATAGCCGGAACACATTAGGATAAATGATTTCAGTAGTCCTGACAATGTAATTTGTTTTAAAACATCACTTCTCTTAATATATTTTCTTTTTTAAAACTGGTAATTGTATCAAACACTCAGGTCTGTAATATGTCATTTCAACTACTGCTGTGTGAAAAGAAACACAGACACAAACAATTGGCTCACAGCCATCCAAATTCAAAATAAACTTAGAGCAAAGCTCAAATTTACAACAGTTCACAACAGCTTACACTAACTTACCTCTGAATTTCTTGGGTGGGTTGTTAAGGTCACCTGTGTCTGGTTGTACCACACAGCGGTCATCCACAAGCCTGGGGATAGCAGTCATCACTGAAATTAATTTATCCCTTAAGACATTTCAAACTTCTATCAATATATAAATATAAACATAGTAATCAAGATAATAATGTACTGGACATATCAAAGATGATATGTCAACAATGTTGATGATTATACTCAGCAATGATTATGACTCATTTTGAAAGTACCAAATTTGAGTTGTGGTTGTGCAACCCTTGATATTGATGAGGAAAAAAAAAAGACATCCTCGATATTTTGAATAAGAAACAAAAGACGTGTTTTTGTTTTTAGCTTTACCTATACATTAGACTAGTTCTGTTTTTCTATTAATTCATTAGTTGTTTCTAACAGGAGCAATATCCTAACTATCTTGACTTCATGTACATGATTTTTACATTTTAATCTATTCATATATTCTTTTATTTGTTAGTTCTATTCAGTGCCTTTATTCTTTGCTTAGTTCATCTTATTTCTCAATTTTTATAGTCAGCTCAACAGGCAACAATACATTTCATTCTCTTATTTAACCAGATGCTCGACTTTACAAATAGGTTTAGGCAATTTACTCAGTATATTGAATCTAATTGTGGTTCTGAGCCTTTGACTGTTTGTGTATGTAAAAAAAGTAGGTTTGATTAATACATTTCCTGAAACAAAGCAGTAGGTTAACACAATTAATTCAATCCAATATGGTCTACTAAAAGTTTAATGAAAGAATTTTTCAAAATACCATTTACCATAACATTATCCTTTGTACACCTCTCATTCTACAAAGTTATCAAAACGTAGTTTTGGGGTATAAACCCCAACAAAAATATTTCCATTAACATTCTCTCTTTAAAAGTCTCAAAACAAATTGAAATTACAGTATCAGTCTAAATAAGATCAAATAGACAAACAAAACAAATGATAGCAAATATCAATTTTGTTTTAACACATTTTTTATAAATAATTTGAATGTGTGAAAATTGGACTTTCAAACTGTTGTATTCTGACATCATGATATTCAACAAAAATAATGTGTTTTAATTTAATGCTAAGAAACAAAATACTTTTAGTATTGAGATCATCATTTTTTAAAGTATCTCAGCATTACAAGCATATTACTAACGTCACTGCCAATGACCGTTACCCTATCCCCCACATTCAAGATTTTTCCGTGCAGCTGGCAGGTGCCACCATTTTTTCCAAGGTGGATCTGGTGCGTGGTTATCACCAGGTGCCTGTGCGCGCGGAGGATGTACCCAAGACCGGCATGATCACCCCGTTCAGGCTTTTCAATTTCCTGCGCATGCCTTCCAGCTTGAAGGGTGCTGTTCAGACCTTTCAGAGGCTTATGGACTCGGTGATGCGTGACCTCATCTTTGTGTTTGTGTACCTGGACAATATCCTGGTGGCCAGCCCGTCGGCTGACGAGCACCTGGAGCACCTGACACAGGTTTTCTGTCGTCTGGATGACCACGGCCGTCGTCAACCCAGCTAAATTTCAGTTTGGGTGGTCGGTGATTGACTCTCTGGGCCATCACATTTCACCGCAAGATGCAGTTCCATTACCCGCAGAGGTGCGAGCAGTGACTGGTTTTCCCCGCCTGGTCTTGGTCAGGGCATTGCAGGAGTTCTTGGGCATGGTGAATTTCAACAACCGTTTTCTCCCTCAGGAAACAAATAGCATTGACAACTGACACATCTCATGTCACTGTGGGCGCCGTGGTTGGACAGCAGGTGGCGAACGCATGGTGACCCCTTGCATTCTTCAGCTGCAAGCTGCAGGATAACGAGTTAAAAGTATAGCCTATTTGACAGGGCGTCGTTCGCACTGTATTTGGCAACTTGTCATTTCCGTTTTCTCCCGGAAGGCTGCTCGTTCATAAGCCATTGACATTTGCCTTGTCTAAGGTGGCTGAGCCGTGGTCCGCCCGCCAGCAGCAACACCTTGTGGCCATTTCTGAATTTATGACGAACATTCGGCATGTGTCAGGGAAGGCGAACCCTGTGGCGAATTGCCTGTTACGTGCTCAAGTGTGCCCCGTGTATGTCAGGATGGATTTCTCTGTTACGGCCGGTGACCCAGGCGTTCTCGCCCTGAAGTCGCCGCAAGCGGGCCTCAAGCTGGAGGAGGTAGTGGTACAGGAAGGCGGCCCTGCCCTCCTGTGTGACGTCTCTACCGGCCGGTCCCGCCCAGTGGTTCCGGTGGCCTGGCGTCGGTACATTCCCTCTCGCATGCAGGCGTCCGAGTGTCGGTGAAATTGATGGCTGGCAAGTTCGTCTGGCCTTGCATGGGCAAGGACATCAGAGAATGGGCGGCCGCGTGTGTTCCCTCAAGGCAGCACTGTAAGTGGCGCTCTCGGACGGCAACTGGGTGGACCATTTACCGTGGGCTATGCTGGGGCTGCGTTCAGCCACGAAGGACGACCCCGGTGCATCGCCCGGCGAGCTGGTACGGGCCAGAAGTCTGCTCCCCCTCCCCACCTGACCTCATTTCCGTTCGGTCCCCTGGCCCTCGGTTTCCGGACTTGGCTCACCACTGTTTTCCGCTATCTTTTGTACCAGTCGAGCTCATGTCGGCACGTTTCGTGTTCGTTTGAAGCAATGCTCACCACTCGCCTCTTCAGCCTCTGTACGATGGGCCGCTCCGGGTTCTCGAGGCAGGCGCTAATAGTTTCGTGATGGACATGGGCGGGCATAGGGAGTGAGTTTCGCTCAATCGGCTGAAGCCAGCGTACAGGGTGGCTGGTGAAGTTCTGCTTCCTGATTCTGCTTCCTGCCCGGGTTCCCTGCCAGGGTCGAACTCCGTCCAGAACCCCAGCAGCACCTCCATGGGTGCAGTGTCCAGGGCCCCCAGCCATTCTGACCGAGGAACACCGCAGCCGTTATGACAGGCCGATCAGGCCTTCTGTGAGGCACTAGTTGGGTTTCAGGGTCCCTTCTGGGTGTTTGGGGGGGATGGGCACTGAGGGGCATGGCCTCTCACTCCACGGCACTTGGGGCTGGGGGTGTGGCTTAGGCCGGAAGCTTATATATATGTGCCCCGGAAGTGCATGGGGTAGTGTATGGTGGTGCTCAATAATAAACGTAATCTCTCATTCAAGACTCCAAGGGTTCGTCATCGATTATTCCTCGCCGAGCACCACACTGCCCAATATATGAGGCCAATATGGAATTTTAATGGTCCTGGGAATCATCGTGAGCCCTTGAGTATATGCTGCTCCAAAGAGGCATTGTAATGATAAAAAGCCATAATGTGAGGCCGTTCTCTAAAAAGGAAAAGAATATAGCCTTGATCACACTAATGAGAAAAAGTCTAGAGTAGGAGTTTCAGAGGTGATTTGTACTCAAGGTTGAGCAGAAAGTAGCTTTTGTGAAGATGCTCTGGCACTGTGAGAATGAGTCTCATGGCTATATTCCAGCATCAGGATGTCCCCTGTCATAGCATCTGAGCCAGATGCAGTTCAGGAAGTTACAGCTGTCTCTCATGGGGGGTCACATTCACCACCTTATACAATCATGCTATTTATAGTCACATCCTTTACTCCCCTCCCTTTGACAGGACGACACCATGGCAGCAGTTGGTGAAAAATCATTAGGAGGCATAACAAAATAAGATGCCACACTTGACAAATGAGCTTTGTCATGGTGGCAGTCTGCAAGGCAGTGCAGATGTTTGTTGCCATGGTGGGTGAGGCACAACATTAAACTGTGAAAGAGATACGTTTATGTGAGTGAGGAGGAGGACTTTACTGAGAAACAAATAGAACATGGATCTAGCAAGAGACTTAAGATTGCAACACTTAGAAACAAAAGACAGAGGAGAGGATATCACAGATGTTTACACAGATTATTTTAACAGTACAACAGAGAAAAATAACCACCCTGTGGCTATTTTGAATAGAGCATAAACAGAGCAAAAGCAGAGGAGAGACTGGCTTCACACAAGATAACTGATTCTGGAAAGCAATTGTCCTCAACACCTTGCTAATTTTCACATCACAGCATGTCAGATATTATCGTGTTTCTGTAAACATGATTTTACAGAAATGGAATCATGTATTATTCACTATATAATACGGTAATACAGAGAAAGCACAATGCTCTGATTGTTTAACTGGTATCAACCAAATATAGGAAACAATGAAACCATACCTGTTGAGCAGAGCAACTACTGCTTAAATGAATGAAATAATTTTTCAGCCCGCAGAGCTCTGTGTTTGGGTGAAAAGTCCCTCATGTTCTGTATATATGGATAGAGTGTGAGGTAGCCAGGAAAGTAAATGACAAAGCGTCATGAAAGTAGATTTACCCCAAAGTGCTGATGAATCCACTGGTGGAGCCCTCTGCATAGAGTGAACAAATGTCCCCAATATGGAGGAAACTGGACATCTTGTCTGACATGACTGTTTGATGGGTGACCCCTGCAAATATATACCAGAAGACATTGTAATCAACCTAATTAAACTGTGAGGGGGGCATTCAGCAGGCATCAGCAGACAATCCATCAATTGGACTTTTGACAATATCTCTAGCGGTGTAGTTGAAGAAAACTGATGAAAATTGGTGGATTTGTGTATCCTATATATAATTTTAAATTGAAAAGAAGTCTGCATCATAAAACTAAATGAAACTAAATGTTCAAGTAACTGTTATGCTACGGTCAGCAATTCTCATTTTTATTTTTTTTAAGTCACAATGTCATTGTTACAAAGCCCAACCTCCTTGCATTTTGTTTTCATTTTCTGTAAGATTCCCTGATTAAAAACAATAAAAACATTCAGAATTGTTATTTAGAACCTCGAAAGTCATGTACAATACTCTTTTTTTTTACACAAAAACTGTAATGAAAATATGTTTTAACTGAATGCCTTGAATTCTAGGATTTACTGCAACTTATTTCTCACAAATGTTCCCTTTGACTCACAATCAATCATATCTTGATATCATATCTTATCTAGAAACAGATTTATTCAAATTAAATCACAACTGATGTGTGCTGCTTTATTGTTGGACTAAATCAATCAATAAATAATAAATACATTTTCATTGAGCTATAAAATGTCTTGATTTTGAAGGACTGCTTATAGGATAATATCATTAAAATGTATTCCAGCCCATTTACAGGACAAGAATAAAGACTCTTGCTAGGTTTGATCCATTAATAAATCCTGTTTACACTAATTATACTAAACCTTGTGCTATAACACACATATACAGAAATCTGAGCTCTCTAATATCACAGTTGACAAAAACTATAATTTCATGTTTCTTGAATTTGATAAACAATCATATTATACCCAGGTTTTGTACAATGAGTAAATTAGATTGAACTGAAAGATATTTTTCCATAAACCCAATTATCAAAAAAATTATTCATGTTTTATCAATCACAGGACAAAATACAGATATGATGGAATGAGATGCTGGTCACCTTCTCAGATTGTTTGGACGGGCAATTATGTTTGACTGGCATAATAACAAAATAAATATCAAGCCATATGAAGCATGTCTTTGGACTTGGACTTAATACCATAAAATACAATTATCTAAAAGGTTCTAGCACAAGGAAAGTATTTACAGATAGCAGTTGAGGCACAAAAAGGTGCCTCCAGAATTAGAAGATTAGAGACCGTCTCCTTGAGTGCAGCAAAAGAACTGGCACTCAGAGAGAACAGACCACTGCCAGGATCTCACTCTTGTGGTGTATTATATGCAAAACTCGTATCATGAAATCTGATTGGATTTATGATTAGGAGAACATTGGTTACCTCATTAAAATATATTTGGCTACACTCGATCCCAGGTTTATTAGGAAGTGCTCAGTCTGAATAATGAAATGCGGCGTGTAGGTCATAATGATGGATGATAATAAGACATGAAAAATGATATCACAATGCAAATATCAACAAACAATATTGACTTAATTGAACAAAACCTGTACCTTTCGTTCATTTCAATAGTCACCTGTTTCCTAAAGTGAGAATATAATTTGTAAAAGATAAGTGATCCTCAGAGGGCTTACTAATCAGTTCTATGTCTATCATGAATAGAAAATGTAAAACCCTAATACATGATGATGAATGCTTGAGAGCCATAAAAATATTGTGTAGATGAATACGTTCCTTATATATTAAATCAAATAAAAATTAATTGGAAAGCTGAATTATCAACAGAACATTTTAAATAAATAAAACAAATACCATGTGATTTTTTTCCTTTAAGCTGCTGGTCTTACTCCTCACTCCAGGAATGAACCTTCAACTTGACACATCAGACGTCTGCTTCAGATTTGCCAGTTCAACAGGTGGGAATTAATTGGTGGTGGAAGGAGCTTCTAAAGCTAGCAAACGTTAGCTAAGCAAATTAACACTGAATTAATAAATGAATTAGGGAATTAAAAATATACAAAATAAGAAATACTTGTATTACTGCTTTGCTTAAACACCCACAATTTATCCTAAAATAGGTATTTCACTTCTTACATCCTTTAATAAGAAAGCTTAAGAAGTACTAATTTTACATTGAAAAATAGGCTATAATGTATACTAAAAGGAACTTACCTTCTATCTGAAATTTTCACAACGGGTTTATTATGACTATATCACTTTATGAAGTTCCTCAAACCACCAGTTTCAGTTTAATTTCGGAATCGTTTACATTTTTTTCTAATGTTTTTTTGTTTTGTTTTGGGTTTTTTTTTTTAACGTCTCAGCCCACAATTGTCTTCGACCGTCTCCTATACACTGTTTACAAGGTGATGGAAAGAAGTTAGAGAGTCGTCTGGATTTGTCCACAAAATATCTTTCCTGGCCTATGTTCTGGCCCTTCAAAAAACTTTCATGTTATTTTATATCTTGTGGTTTTTTGCTTCTTCTTTTTTTTAATCTGCCAACAGAATGTAAGAACACAAACACGCCAGCGCCACAAAATAAGGAGCGCGTGAGCCGCCGTTACTTCCTTGACAGGGATGCTCTAAAACTGAACAATGCCTCTCGCTCGAGAATCACGAACAGAGGAAGACTTTACCTGGCCAAAGCGGGCGAAGGCGGCAGAGGCGGAATGAGAAACAAGTGGGTCAGTACAGGATAATTTCCACAGCGCCGTCCTAGGTTAAGTCCATGGCAGTGAAACTCCAGGTAAGGACTGGCTGAGCGGCGTTATGTGACAGCTGAGCGCGTCCTCGGCCACAATCCTTTCCTCACCTCCTCCACATGTCACTAACGGAACGCCCCTTTGGTTACGCTATATACCGCCGCACTGCTCTCTGGGCAATGTGGTTCCGCCGCTTTGTTTGTTCTCAAGTCTTCACGGAATTCATTTGAAAACGTCAAATATGTATGGTCATATTCATGTAAAGTGTACTTACGCGATTGTACCCATTGTGTAAATGTTGAGGATGTTAATTCGCATATAAGTAACACCTTCATTCCCTCTTGCATACATGTCACTTTTGAGGTGCTGCAAACATCTACATTTATTGCATGTATACGATGTCAAAACCAGAAGTAGACGTACAAACACAGACAAAAAGGGTCTATTCTGTGCATGTCAACCAGTGAAAGGACCTAAGATAAAGAGATCAATTGTGAGTGCAGTCTCCTGTCAGAAACACTGATTCACTGACTAACCCTGGGAGCACATTTAAGGCCATGTTCTCATTTCCCTTTTCTTTTTATTTCTCCTTTTTTTGTTTGATAATACCATTGTTATTGTGCACCATGGCTGTTGGTTTGGTCGGTTGATTTGTCATCTTCAAGCTTACAGCCTGTAAGTGTGTGATCTGGTTTATTTCTGGCTGACCCATTAAAAGCACAGGCACACATATTCTAAAGTAACTGGAACAGATCCAAATGAAATGAAATAACCTCACACAAAACGGAAATGTATATAGGATTAACTAATTTCACTTTGACCACTTAGCAGCAGTCATTTAACATTTGCCCTGCTATATTACATATTCACAATAATCTGCACACTCACTTCTCTGGAACTTATACATGTACTTGTGCGTATATGTGTATATCTGTGTGTGTGTGTGTGTGTGTGTGTGTGTGTGTGTGTGTGTGTGTGTGTGTGCGTGTGCGTGTGCGTGCGTGCATGCATGCTTGTGTCTACAAACATCTACAGACTATCCATCTAAACATCAAATTGGTCACTATATTACCAAAGAAATACCTTTTAATAAAGTATGTACTGTTTGAAACTCCCCTGATTTCACATTTTTACATGAGTCATCATAGAATGACATCACAATTTATAGAATAAGTGAATTAACTGCCCCCAAAAAGCCTATATTTCTTCTCTATGGGTTCATAATCAATATGAAGATCTCAGTAAATAGATGTGTCTCCTTTCTTCATTGCCTCATATGATCAGAATTGTCAGACTATTGATAGTGTGGCATCTGAGTGACTAACCTTTCTATTACTGAAAGTATTTCCAGGTTTTTGTTTAACTTGACTTCAAGTGATGTTAAATACAGATCATGGAGTAGACCAGTTGTCATGGATACAGTGTACAGATGACTGGCTACCTCTCTAGAACAGAGTGAAAAATGGGTTAGATATTAAACTGGACGCAACTGAAGCAATGTTTGCGAATTATAGTGATTGTGATGTCAGAGACGGTTTCATTTGTGTCTTGATACACAACGCATCTTCTTTTTCTCTATGTGGGTCAGTATTGTATTATATCACCTCTTTTCAACTCGTTTTTGCGAGCAATACTGTGTAGAATTGTTTTATTTCCCCTCACACACAGCCAGGCCACAGCAAAAATACTAAGCGACTGATGAGGAGACTGACTGCAGTTTGTTTTTTCATGTAAGCATGATTCACAGGAACATCAGTTTAGCTAGAAGGAGAAGAGATTAACCCTAATAGATCCTTTCAAAATATGATTAATGCATCAGACTTAATAAATCAGTTAGAAATTAATGAATACAGCATCTGTATGCTTGGAGAGCACAAGAGACAAAATGGCGTGACAAAAAAAAGGGACAGAAAGTGTGGGTGCACAGACTGAGATTTATATATGTGCATGCATTACAGGAAATATTCTCACTCGTAGATCAAGGCCTACCCTTAGCAGCAGTGTGTGGGCACAATGATGGTTTGTGTTTTTGTCTGCCCCACGGATGATTCCTTGTGGCAGCCATGCCTTTAAATGTGTCCTCACATTCATCAACATATGAATAGAGCTAACTTTATTTGCATTGACGTTTTTTTTCAATTAGTTTCTGCATGCTTTTATGATCCAAGGTTCAAATGTTAATTTGATTGTGACATCACATTTGCCCCAGTCTCATGGATGCAAAATTGTCATTCAGGATTTTTTTTCATGGGATTAACAGAAATTGTCACTTGGACTCAAAGATGAACTGATTACACTTTAGAGGTCCTTCAGCACATGACCATGAAAAACACAATTAATTTAAGGATTCATACTTTAGTAGGACAAACATTAACATAAACGTCTTAAAGGATGATATATGTTTAAGTATCCAAATGATAAATCACTATCTTTGCTCCAGAGTCAGAAGTATCTGCCAAAACAGTCTCCATTCAAATTCAACCCCTTTCAAAATACATCAGTCTGGCCACACATGCATGTGCAACTGCATTCAGTTTGCAGAGGCAAACAACTGCACTGAAGTATTTTTCGTTACTAATAGATGCTGATGGTCCCTACTTACATGTCTTGTCTGCATAGTATCAAGTATAAAGTAGTGAAAGTCCTCTCTAAAAATAAAAGACAATTATGCTAGTGTAATGGCCTACATGTTCCCGGTGGAAATATACTGATTGGACTAGCTATTGAGATGTTCTAAGCAGGCTCGGTAACGTAAGTGCTTTGACTTGTTACCAGCAAGGAGAAATTAATTTAATTTATATGAAATGTATATATTTCATATATATATAAATATATAATATACATATTTCATATTGCACCTTTAAATACAGATTTTAGTTTGAATGATAAAATGAGTATTGCTGATGATGATTGAATGCAAATATTTGACTGTATTATTGCAGGTTGCAGGTGATGTTTATTAGAATAACCAATGCCTTTGCTGGTCTCACTTGTAATAAAAAGATGCCCAGTGCTAAGGATCCCTTCAACACATCCCCCTGGTTACAGCATAATCAATTTGCCAGACAATACAAGGACGCCAGGTAAATTATCTGCCATTTGTTTCCTTTGGAGAAACCTGTGCAAGGAGTGTTTTCCACCATGTTGCTCCTCTAATGTTCCTCCTATTTAAACTAATCCCACTGAAGGAGAATTATGCCCAAGGAGGCAGTGAGCTGAAGTCACCTATTTAACCAGAACAACCTGTACTGTAAGCTGCTTTAACTAAAGGTAATCCATGGATCGGTAAGGTTGGGTGGCCTTACTTTCGTTCCACATTTTAACTTTCACATTTATCAAAATCACTCTGGGTGGCTGCATTTTTTATTAAATATTGAAATAAAAATAATCAAGAAATTTAAGCTGCACTTATTATTACAATATTAATACAACACATTGACTCTTTTGTTTTCTTTAACTTTCAATTATATTCGTCACATAACAAAATATAAACAGATACCATTAACAATATTTTCCATGAATAATATCTACCCAGCTTCAAAAGAACTTCGTGCTGGATGCTACCGGTGAGTTGGGAACAGTAATGAGATTGTCACAGCTTAACTTGGACAGAAACTCACAGTACCGCTCAAGGTTTCAAACAAAATCCCAACAGTTTGATGTGTAAAAGCTCAAGCAGGATTATAAACCTTGGTGTTGTATGAGGCAGGTTCATTGCTCCCCACCCCCACCCAACCCCAACCACTGAGTGTAATCATTTCAAGGAAAGACTAGATGAGTAGATAGATATCACAGTTGGGGATAATGGCAGTGATTAAATCAAGGCAAAACCTGGGATGTGTGAGCACGTTTTGACACTAAATATTGGTACTCTCAGAAGCTCTATGTTAATACAAATACTGCCATTTTTCAGAAAAAAAAGAGTTTATTGTCCTAAAAATCTGCCAAATTAGCATATTTTGGATATACATATAATAAAAGTTTCATTGTTGCTTTTTTTAACAAGGGGTGGTCCACTCTTCTTTAACTTAAAATATCACCTCTAGCAATTTAAATGCAATGTTGTAAGATGATTGTGCAACGTATAAAAAATAACATTGACATCAAAATGTATTTTGAAGACATAACTCTTTCCCGGCACAAAACAAATAGTCTGAGAGGGTCGAGTTTAATGTTAAGACGTGATTTGGAATGGGTGACATTCAAGCCTTTTCTCACCTATTCATTGCATTTCACACCCGCCAATACTACTTTCTTTTGTTTGCTCATATACACTCCCACACACCAAACCACTGTCTTTGAAGCTACCAGTCATGTCTTGTGTATCCTTTGTAATCTGCCAGTTCTATCACTCTTGACAAAAATAGTCAGGGGTCATTTGTATTTCTTTTTTGGTGTATTTTTATTGCAGCTCTCTTGTTTTTACTGTAGTTGCTGTTGTTGTGATCAAGTCATCATAAACCAGCCTGTGTACCAAAAGCTCACCTGTTTTAGCTTAATGTAACCAGTGTCTGCTTTTTCAGTTAAGTGCAGTGGATCAGGAAGATGTGCCCAGATAACAGATTTATTTTTTTCCATCTGTTCCATCATCTTTCTCCTACTAGGTGCTTTTTCACTGGCTGCCTAGACCACTGTAGTCAAGGTGATTAATGGCAAACACTGTCGGGTGCTTTGTTTTAAAACAATAGTCACCCTTTGATGTGGATAACAATTCACATTGCATTGTATCTTTAGCAACAGCAATTTGAAAATGTTTGGAATGTATTCTGTCCGCTTTTTACATGACATTTCCGAAGTGTCATTCACATTCAAGCAGAATTGTAAAGGCTTTGGGCTGTGTGGTTACTATGCGTTACAACTTGGTTTTGCAACAACTGGATACCCTGTAAGACAAAGTTAACACTCCACTGAGTGAATCTAATTAATATTAAAAGTAGGTATTTCTTTCTATTTAACACCCCTTATTAAGTTGAAATTTTAGATGTTATATAAAAAAATGTAATAATATAAAATTAAAAATACTTTGTTGCAAACTACTCAAAAAAACACAAGGACAGTAAAATGCTACTCAGAGCAACTTCACAAAAAATTTTAGTTACAACACATCTCTGGTAATTACTTGTACAGAGGTATACTCCAAAGCTGATCAGCTTATATGAAGCTGTGTAGGTGTGTTGAAGCTCTTGCATGTATATCTGTGATGAGTGGTGAGCACAGCTGTGGAGGCGGGTGCATCTGGGGCTGCAAAACTTCCTGCTGATTCTGCTGTAGGTGTCCTGGGCCAAATTTAACTCAATATCTGTTGTGAGGGAAAGCTATGTTAAAAAAAACAACAAAACAAACCATTCACATCTTCTAAGACTCCAGTGAAAGAAATGAAAATGAACAAATGAAACGTATTGCAGCTTCCTCATATTAGAGAGGAGAAATCAGCTGATAAGTTGGCGGCATTTTCTTTTATTTGATGGATAAGCAGTGGAAGGATAAAATAGCTGTTGCTAAATTTGTTATTAATGTAGTACAACAGAGTATCAGCATGCAGGTGAAAATGCTCAAAGTGTGTGAAAAGGAATTCCATATTTTTAGCGAGTTCTGTATTAAGTTGCTGTAGACATGGAGCTTGTTTATTCAGGACTGCCTTTTCAGAACCATTATTTTTCATAATTTATTGCTGATTATCCAAATGTGCTGTTGTACTAAGAGGAAAGATGGTTAATTATAGGAAAATGACAGGATTGGTTAGGTTTATGGAGACATTTGGTAAAAATATAATGTAACCCATCAGCTAAATGAAACTTTTATGCTTCATTTACAGCATAATTTTTCTGACAGTCAATGCTAAGTCATCTTATCTGTCACTGATCAGTTGATTCATCGCGTGTTATACTTTAATTTGTTGAAGGTCTACGCAGAGGCAATCACTGGGGGTCTTTGGCCAAGTCTGATTTGATCTAAGGGCCATTCAAATATATCTTGCTTTAGTCTGATGTTGCCAGGCTCTTGAGGGCATTTTGCAGAACCTATTTTTTCTCGACAGCATAAGGTAGGGAATTGCATTGATGAAATAACAAGGTCATGGAAATTTGCTCTCCGGACTGCAACCCTGAAAATGCTGTTACCATGGCTCTGCAGCAGTGTGTTTATTAGCAAATTAATTACTTTAGATTCATGGCTTCTATTAAAGAGAATTGCAGGGTTCTTTGTCAGTTGGACAGTTTGTTGTATCATGTGAACAACAATCCTGCAAACTCTGTCAACCTAAATCAATCATCACATAAAGAAAGACATATCAAAGACGTACTTCAAATTGGGAGTTTGAAATGCCTTTGCCAGCTGAGACCCAGCACTCAGCAACTTCTCTTTTATTGTCTGTCATGGCAAGGACACCAGGTCCCTCATCAGAGATGTGCTCCATTTTCAAAGAAAACTGGTCAGTCACCCTGAAAGTGTTTCAGTCTTTTATCGTTTGTATGAATGTAAAATAAGCGGGGCATCTTTGTATGTTGTTCTTTCATGCAACTCTGTGTAGGACAACCTACCTATAAGACACAGATGCCTGTCAAGCAAGAAAAAAATCAAAGTAAGACTGCAGCAAATCAGTAGCAGACAGAACAAAAAAAGTCTCCCCTAAAGAAATTAGGATGCTAAATGGTATAAACTGGAGATTGAGCTAAGGGACGTGATTTTGTGGCCACCTTATTTTCAGCCAGTCATTGCCTCAAATGCAACATGTGGACATATCATCTTGCACAGAGGTCGTCTAATTTACTGTGTATATGAATCATTTGTTTGGGTCAACAATGTATAAGTGCTACAATATTCTCATAAATTCCCTTATTTTTCTTCATTGATTCATGATGCATGAGTCAGTTTTCAATCAATCATATATTGCTGCATTCTGTCATTGTGAGACAGCCTTGACATTTTGTATGTGTGTGTTTGTGATCAGTTGTTTACCTCATGTGATTAACTTGTTGCTAGGTGACCATCTCAAAAGGACTCCATTCATATACTTCAGCATCTTATCATCTGCAAGGATATTAGAACAGCTGTTCAACCACCTGCTGTACACATGATGTACATGGTGTCTGTTCCAAGAACACCTGACTGATTTCGCTGGGCTCAGTTCAAACACTCAAAATGAAATGCTTTTTTATCAGATTTTCCAAAGACAATCTGCTCTACTGCTGACTTCTGAGAAGAGCTTTTCAAGAAACTGCATCTTTTAAGTATTTGCTTACTGCACCACTACTGCATGGCAGATATATAAAAATATATATACACATTTATAAAATAACATAACTGCTGCTCTCTTCAACATCTAACACCTGCTTCTACCATATTTTAGTTGGACATTTTACTTTTAATCAAGTGTATAAATCAAGTTTGTTATAAAAAGGTCTATTGAAGTTTTTTTTTTCCTTTTGACCCCTTTTTTAAAATCAGTTAATTATTTGAGCACATGAGCGATCAAGCGTGTCATGCGACACATGGGCGTGTTCCTATATGAAAATTGCTCGAGCTAAGGGACTTAACGTGAAACTGAGTTGTGTAAAAATTACACAAAGGGCCTCCTAGAGTTATAAAACGTGCAATTTTATCTTTAAATAAATAAAACTAAAATAATTGATGGGAAATGTCAAGAAGACTTACATGCTCTTCTATGATATATATGACATAGAAAGTCTTCAAAAGTGAGCCTTACAGGTAAGCCTTCCAGAAGAGAAGTACATGGGTTGATTCATCTTGCGCAATTCAACTCTGTCCCAGTGAAAAATCTTGACAGTAGTCTCTGAGCAGCAGAGTGCTTCGTCTCTACCCGACCCAGTGTGGCCTGAGTGCTGGTCCCATTTCTGGTCTCAATCCTCATTAACCCAGATGTTGATATTAATAAGATGAAAGCAGGTCTAGACTAGAAATGGGGCAGATTGAGAAGAGGCCCTGATTTCAGAATGGTCACACCAAAGTGGGACACCATCGCTCCTCCTCTGCCAGGGGAATAAAACCTGGTTCTATATTAAAAAATACCCGTAGGTACTCTTTAATTGGTCCCCCCTCTCCAGAGGTTGGAGAGTGATAAAACTGTATTGCATGAAGACAGAAATGTCAAGATGATGACAACCATTCCGTCTTTTCATAAATAATTGGGAGGTTTTTTTTACTTTTTAGTCATTGTCTTTTAAATTCTAACACCTTAAGAATGAGTTATTTGGCTTAAAAATAGTATTAACATTTTCCTCTTCATCACCGCAACTATGTATTTCAGAAAAATACAAGGGATATATCCCATTCGGAATAAGAATTCAAGATAGGTAGCACAGCGTGGAGAACTCACAGAACTAAAGTGTCAACAGTGTCTCTTGTTTACAATTTGTTTTTCTATTGTGCTTAACGTGTCTTTTCATATTGTTCTGGTGACACTGTGAAGATCATGGCAGATCAGAAAACAGCAGAGGATTTAGTAGCAATGGGCACAGTTTATTGACCTTACATATACATCCTAATGCTACAATGTCTTAGTCTAACAACTTTTCAAACTTCCAAATGATGTCAACATAGAACATAAAAGAACACAAACTAAACCTCTTCATGAATATACACTGATTGAGACTAGTTTAAAATTGATAGATCAAGAGGTAGGAAGCTTGTACAGTTCTTAGTACCACAGTGACACACTTTCCTCTGGAGTGCTTTTGTTCTAAAGGCCTGTGAGGGAGCATCGCTTTTCATGGACAGTGGCTCTGCAGGAGGTTGGTTTCCGTAGCCCCCTGAGTAGTCAAATGTCAACTCCTCTTGGGCACAAATATCGCTACTTGCAAACAACGCCAGTCTGGGTATAAGAGAGTGAACACGGACAGGAACCATTAAAAGGTTGGGTTGGCAGGAGTGGTTTAGAAAGCGTCCTACATTTCCCACCCTGCACGGGTCAACAAAAGTCTCTGTGATGGAGCCTGCTCCCGCGTGCTCTCTGACAGCGATAATATAATTATTTTGTTCTGACCCCTGTGCGAGCTGCCTGCATCTGGCTTCTGTGATACTGATAACTTCCCCTGCATACTCGCACACAAATGTCCCCTGTTGGATCGACTGTAATGCCCGTACACCTAAGCCTGTCTTCGTGGTTTTATAGACCTCCAGGTGGAGTTTCAGGCCTTTCTGCACCACACGGTTAGTGCAGTTGTCACTGCATGTGCAAAGAGCATTACATTCAAACACTGGGGTACAGTAGCTGCCTTCAGAACTCTGGATGTTCAGCAGTGTGCCATTGTTGTCATATGCCTGTCCATGGGGGTGCATGCAGGGGCACGTTCCACTGATGCAGGAGCGGGAAACACATGTGCATCCAGGAAGGGTAACTTCGCTGGGGTTCAAGGTGCATCCTGGTCCCTGAATATTATCTGGAGAATACTGAAATGTGACAAAAATGTTGAGAAGAAAACCTTAGCCCATTTTTATACTGGAGATACAGTAACTACAGAAATAACAGATAATAGATAATAACAGAATTTCATAAGGACATTCTGAAAAAGAAATCACAATAAAGAAATATGATGTCACATATTAGCAGTTTAGTTTAGTAACTGGTATTTTCAGCACAATTGTACAGGGAGCTGTCGGTGAAGGTTGTCAGTCATCCTGGTAATGGTCAGCTGTAGACAAATCTTATTGTGTCCACTGGAATTACTTTAGCCTCTCATCTGAGAGGCCTCTTCAGTTCCAATTATCGTGATGTACTGATTGTTGCAGCAAATATTTTAGACCATATGTGAACACCTATTTGAAATGCATCGTATCTTAATCTGAGCCACAAAAAGCACAGTACGGAAGGCGCATGAAGTGGTTTTTATTTGTATTCCAATCACTGCATTGGGACGTTGCAAGGACAGCGAGCGGTTGTGTGCTGCCACCTAAAGGCAAAAATGTTACATTTGAGACATAATCATTAACCACATCGATCATTACCACTGGTTTCAACCGTTCGCCGTGTACGCGTCATTGGAATACTTTTAATGACGCGCGGAATAAATTGAAGTAAGGTCATTACCGCGATGTTATTTCTCTTATATTAATATTTTTGATCAACTGCACAATGTAGTGCAAACCGATTCTAACTCTACTTAAGTTATTTGCTTAGGGAAGGAAAACGAACACGCTGTACCAATGTGGAAATAAAATCTAATATTTAATTTAGTACTACCTATGGCCCATGCTCTCCAAATGACAACAGCCTTACCGTTATTTTCACTTGAGTTTAAATTAAATTAAAAGTCTCTGAAAAAAATTGTGACAGGCATTTCCTTTCACGAAATATTCACAACCTTTGATTCGGGAGTCTTAAACGTGAGTATTTTAAATGTTTTTTTTCTTCTGTTGCTGCCACTATTTGGCAGCAACAGTAGTTGCATAGTTTCTTGTTCTAACCTTGACGTTAACACCTTTAGTGCTAGCTTTTGTGCTGCAAATTATTCCCCTCAACAACGTTTGTAATACCGACACTGCCTGCTATGCTGTATGGGGTTACCTGAAATTTAGAAAATATCCGCCCGGCGAGATTTCTAGGAATTGAGACAAAAACATCCTCCAGGCCGTTGCTCAAGTCTAAACCGAGGCTTTGAGACTCATTCATTGCCGAAGCCACGGGTGAAACGGGGAGAGCTCCCCACCAACACCGTTAGCATAGCAATGCTACCTCAGACCACGAATCCAGGGTTTCTTGTTTCCGGTATTATTTTTGCAGAATAGCACTCCCGTGCGCCCAGTTGGCTAAACTACACTACATGAATATCGTCTGTGTAACTGTCCATATTCCAAGTGACCGCGGCCCTAATGCAGAATGACCAAGATGTTATTGTTTATTTAAGTGGGGTCATTATTGGTGTTTACTGCTTTACTGCTCATAATCGAGATTCATTTTTGAAAAAAAATTATTGCATGCAAATTGGTATTCAAGACTTTGTGTTAGGTTCAAATGAAAATCTGTGTTTTTAATTTTTCCTTGATTTCGGTGTGTGTGAATATTCTTATGAGCTTGTCTACCTCCTTTCTATCTTATATCTCGAAGTACCAGTCGCACTCTCTCATTAATAATAATGTATACTTTATTAATACTTACTAATGCTACAAATACGAATGCATTCACTCACACTACATCCGACGAAGAAGTAAAATTCTGCTTGATGTATCCACCTACATTATTACTTTTGTAGCTATATCAATTTAACAGGTTCAGAATTAGATTTTTGTTGTAACCTCCAAAGTAGGATATCTGCTTTAAAACAAAATTCTAGCACATGATGCTTTAGTGGCCAATATATATATGTATGTGTGTATTGTGTTGACTATTCTCACTCTGACTATTGGTGGATAGTTAAAGGTAAATGTGAAAACAATCATGCATCATATCTCCAGTATTGAAGTATTTATTCTCAATTGATTTTTATTTACCTGTTGTCGTGGTGAACTGTCTTGTCAGAGCTAAACAAGGAAAAACACAAATAATGTCCTTACTAATTTTATTTGGAAGAAGTACCGTTTGCTCTCTTGTTCATTGTGAGCAGACTGCAGTACATTCACATAACCTGCAGATGGTAGAGCTACTCAAGCCAAGCACTAGCCCTCTTCAATTCACACAAGCACAGAAAAAGCAAAATCAGTGCTCAAAAAAAGTTTATTTACACCTATTTATCTTCTCATTCTTAGTTTCCTTTTGGTTGCTCCCTCCAGGGGACGCCACACCGAATCATCTCCCTCAATCTAACCTCATGTCCTCTTATACTTCATCCATGGAACTCCTCAGCAGTCTTCCTCTAGACTAATTTAATTGTTTTGTTGTTTTGACTTATTCATAAAATGCATAAACAAATCCAATGTTTGTGATGCCATATGTATAGGGTTATGTTGCATTGCGTGCCTTTTTTAGAACAAGTGCCAACCCCAAATAGTTACGTTGTGAATATCAAAATGAAAAAATCCAAAACATTGTTATATTTATAATGGCTTTTCCAAGAGAGCTCAGAGAAGAAGAAAGAAAATTGCCATGATACTGTTACCCAGGCCTCTGGTCTCAAGCCTCTGCTAATTGCAGACTATTATTTTTTTTCTTTCCCTTTTCCTCTTTTAAACCTTGCCTGTTGAATAATATTCTCAACATTTATGAGAAAATGTATTGTCACCACATTAAATGCTATGCAGTGTTTTATTCTCAGGTGGCTGTCAAAGACAGATGGGGGGAGAGGCACATTGTCATTTGGCATTTCCATGCTGCACAACAGTGGCCAAGGAATTTCCTTTGAGAATTAGCCTTCATCTTTGTCCTTGGGCTAAATGGAAGATGTCAGTTTTAAGTGATGAATGTAGATTCTTCAGATCGTAAATTCAGTCTTATTCGAGGATGTAAGAAGTGAACTGCAATATGATCTTTAGAATAAAGATCCAGCGAAAGTGTTGCAAATAATTCATTACTCTGCTGTCATATGGACATATTAATAACGTTTGTGATGAAACAGCTTTCCAATGTGTGACATGTCAAGAAAACTACTGTGTTCACAAAATATGAAGTTATTTTAAGTTAAGTTATATTTGAAGTTATTGACTAAAAGCTGACTGTTTAAGGACATGCTTATTTGATTTTGGATTTGTCACCATTTATACCACATGGTAAGTCTCTACATTGTAGACACTCTTGTAATACTTTTTAAAGGCTTTTTGTGAACTAACACATTAATCTGGTATATTTATATTTTATCAGTTTAACAGCATATCAGTGATCCATACTACTGGGCAAAATGGGGCTCTCAGATTGGCATACTTGCTTTCAATGAATCATTGGGTCAAAAATCGGTGCCCTCAGTCTTGATTGTTCATTACCTAAACTCAGCCAGCAGCATAGGGAGGAGAGATACTTGGTTTAAGTTAGCTGAAACTGTATTTTCAGTTGTTTTTTTTGTTTCTAAAAATTGTGGTAAACACAACAAAAATCCCACAATTTTCCCCTTTCAGTCAACTGTCATTTGATAAAGTCGTCAATAACGTGAGTTGAAAAAGCTAATTTAATTATCAGTACACGTTTCAGCAGCTAAGCTGATAGCTGTATGATGGTGCATCAGGGCTGTTATTTGTTAGGCCGTTTGAAACAATATTATTAACTCTTCCTTGACACTAGTAAGTCAGGAGTCAGTCAAAGAATATGCATAATACTTATGGCAAATGATTACTTTAATTCAGCTCAAAAATTAACTTTGACAGCAAACATATCAGCAATCTTTGATCACCAATCTAAAAGAGGTATTGGCATCAGTCTTCAAAATGTTAAACAGTGAGACGGAAAAAGCAAGGATTCTAAATTAATAAATCGATATGTAAACAATCATCCTCTTTTTCAAAATAGTGATACAAAATGACTACTTTGATATTTTAATTGACTTTGGGCTGTTCGAAAAAAATACAATTTGAATGTATTCTTAAATTCGTAATGATTTTTATCCTTAATTTTAATGTTTTATCATGATAAAATGATTCCAAAACTTCTGAGAACATTCCTGGATACATATACATTGGTGTAGTATATTAGATATGTTAGTCCTCAAGGAACAGCTCCTTAACACAATCAACCCTCTATGTCACCAGGTAATAACCTTGAAACAACCTTGAGATTAAGTGTACTCTTCAGAAGTGACAAAACAATGAAAAAACACGCTGATAATTTGACATTGTGCTTCTCATTACAGTATGTTGGCTGACAGCTGTAAAAGCTTGCCCTGCCAGATGAGGTAGATGGTCGGGGGGCTTAAAGGGGCACTATTGTCAGAGATCCTGGAGTTTAATGAGAGCATACATGTCAACACAAGGGAGCTGAACTGTGTGTCTGGACTACAATTGGTCAGGGAGTTAATGAACCAAAGGGCACATTCTCCAGAGAGATCATCAACAACTGTCCCGCAGTCCCTCTGCTGTTGTGCTGATTGACTTGACCTCAAATTGACAGAAATAGTCCTCACAGATTGTGAAGAGAGCTGCGCCAAAGACCGACTGGAGAACAAAGCAATTCAAAGATTTTCTTCATCTTCCTTTGTCAGCTTGAGTGCCCATGGTTATGATGGCTTAACCTTTTCTGACTGCCTTATGGAGTCTATCAAAAACAATCAGGCTCAACAGGGAAAGACTGGTCAGCTAAAAGCAACAAATCCCGCCAAATGGACCATCAAGAGATTTTTACCAGTGCAACTTTTCTATATTGCACATTTCTAAGAGACAAACTCGTAGCATGATTTCAGATTGCATTATAGCACGTGAGGGGCAGTCATCCCATGGGACTTCCGCTGGAGCCAAACAACTGAAGTGACAGTGTGATTCAATCACCTGACAAGATTTTGTAAAGCAATTAAGCCAGGAGTCAAGTGAGTTCAATGGGCCCCCGAGGCTAGCAAAATATTCAGGTTGCTGTGAGTTTGAAAAATGAGCTGACTTTTCATTGACAACAAACAGCAAGTAACTCAGAATGGTACAAGACAGGATGCAGTCAGAAAAGCCTTTAGCTTTTTTCTGATTTCAGAACTCTTGCAGAAACAAAGCTCAACTCTAACAATTCGGATATATACATTTTTAACATAAGAGGCTTCTGTCTCCATACTTGCTCCCCAATACTCATGTACCGCTATTAGGTTTTCCAACATAAAAGTGATGAAGAATTACGCCAGAGTACCCCAATAAATCTTGCGGTCATGAAGGTTATGTTGCATTTTTTTCAATCAGTTTGAAAGGACATTTTGAAAGCTTTCATTGGTCCTGCTGTTGAAAGATACCAGCCTGTGGTGAGAGATGTAACCGGTTTTCCTTTTACATAAGTACATGGCCAGGAATCGGGCTTCCTGATTAGCTGATTTTGATGCTCTGCCTCTCTTTATGTTGCGAATGGCATGACACCAATTCAAATAATATGTAAAATGGATTTCTTTTAATTTGTTCCAGCTCAACTGTGTAAAAAAAACAAAAAACATCATGGGTGGTTTGAATATATAGATTTCTTTTAATGAGCACTCACCTACACAGCGATCAAGTGGTTAGCTCTCAGAAATTATCTTTGCCAAAATCATTGTTTAAAATGGCCAGTTTTCACTCTGAATCTGTGCCCCTGTTTTTTTTTTTTTTTCCAGGTATAGAGAATCATGAACTAACTTTTTCAAATTTGAAAATTCATCCACAGCTACAAATAAATTTAATAGTAGAGTAAACCTGCAATATTTTCTTGACTTGAAGCATTTGGTTAGTCATCTCCTGGTATAAGAGAAGGTGCATATCATTGTAAAGCAAATTATGTTTCCCTATTCCAAGGATAAACATTCCCTTTATTTTGGGAATATTTGAACAGAAGGGGTTGTAATGCAATATAACAGACATTTCCCTTTTCCCTTCAATTAATAAATGATATGATCGTACGGTATAAAAATACAGAAACTTTATATTGTGAGCTTGAACTAAACCCCCAGCTTTTTAGAACTTCAAATAAGCTGTGCCATGTGATTGAGTAAAATCCTGTTCTTCAGAATATTTATGAAAAAGACATAGTCAAACATAAAAAAGTCCTATTTTTCAGTTTGTTTTTTAACGCAATTTTGATTTTTAATGTTAAAGAAGATAACTTTTCGGAACTTATGTCCGCTTTTTGTCATCCTGAGAGGAGCAGAATACCATACATGACATAGCTTTCGTCTATTTTTATGTGGCAAAACATGCTGTGCATTTGCCTGGTATACATGGGACACACTATTGTGTGCATTTTTGAGGAGAAGGTACATTCAAAAATAGTTACTTTCTCTGATGTTGTCACACTGTGTATGGATATAGATATTTAGGAATATTGACTTCATATTCTGACTCTTATTTTGATTTTACCACAGGACACTTTAAACAGTGGGATCTATGTCTAAGAAGATACCATTTTGTCATCAGTGTGATTTAACACAGATTCACACATAACAATATGCTTGAGGCAAAAACACCGCTCTTTAATTAGGCCCTGGGAGACAACAGCAGAAAAATCCGTCCAACTTCATTATGCGTTTAACAGATGAGTAATATGAGGCTTCTGGAGTGAATAATGTTTACCTTCTTCAATTCTTCTTGAATTTACTTCTCTGTAGCTTGTCTCCGTTAATCAGACTGTACAAATACAGTAATGTAATTCACAATTGTCTTTGGGGCATTGCAGCAAGGGCATTGTCCTGATGACCACCGTTTTTAATCTTTACTTATTATTTCTACATGAACATGGGCACATAGGTCATCTTTCACACAGTATTGTTTGTCAAGACCAAGACTTTACAGATATAAACCAGATGGTCACTGTGTTCGCCACATTCCCTTGGGGGATTGATTAAATTTCCTATGTATGGTCTGCAATGGTATTCCATGATTCTTGTGTAAATCCCTTGTCGCAAACAAAAGAGATAAAATACCATCAAACAATAAAAAAAATAAAAAATCGTCATGAAGCCTACAGCATTGCATCTTAATAAAAAAAGATAATTTTTGATCTTTTTATTAACTTTGCTCAATAGTTTGTCATCCTTAAATATCTTCGAAAACATCTCAGGTTATCTCTGCAACATCTTGTTTTTTGGAAAGTTATTGTACAGTAGTTAGTTTCAGTTTTCTTATATGGTAGCTAGAGAGTTTAATTTTCTGACTGTGTTTTGTGATATATTACTGTTTTGTTTTGAAGTTAAAGTAAGATGTGATTCAATAAGGGTCACACAAAAACCCTCAGTGTTTCACCTTCAACACTTTTTGCTTTGTTATCTTACTGTTTGCTGGAAAACAATCTTTCTGCATAGTCAAATGTATTGATATTGATCGGAAATGATGAGTGAGTGGCCATGCAGGTGCAGTATCTGCCATTGCACACACACACACACACACACACACACACACACACACACACACGCACACACAGAAACACACACACACACACACACACACACACACACACAAACACACACATGCATACACGCATACACACACGGTCGTTGTTGCAAAGAAGGCAGCATGAGACTGATCATTACTTTCAACAAGGTAGGGAAACAACTTTAGTGATATCTTCTTTGTCACTCGTGTGAATAAACAGGACATGTGAGATAATACTCTGCACTCTGCCAGACTCACAGAGAAGAGCTGTTGAAAGGCAGTGTGGCTTATTAAAGATGGTAAGTTCCATTGTTCCAAGCCGCTGTAACTGAACAGTGGTCTATATATATTTTGTTTTTTTTTATTTTTCACTTCTTAATCTAAATTGAAACTAGCTTGCTGTCTTTTCTCCATGAAACTGACTGTGACAGGAGAAACAATAAAACTTAAAAATTTGCATTTGGGTTAGAAAACTTGTATCTAAAGGAAAAACAGGGGAAATATCCATGTTATTAATATATTTAGATTCTGTCAGAGTCTGAAAGAACAAAATAGTTTTCCATATCTGGGGGTTTAGTGAGGACAAGGTGCCGGAGAGTAGAAGAACCTGTGAGTAAATTAAAAATGTGATTGCTAATATTGGAACAAGTGACCTTGTGTGAGATTAAACATTTGATGTATTGGGAGAGGGTATCAGAAAAGCAACACTGTTGCATCTTCATCTCAGTAAACAACAATGACTATCTTCTTTCGCTATCATTTGTTTGTATCATTTCGTATGTTTGGATTTAGTTGTCGACACACTTCAAACAGCGAAACCTGCCAACTATTGTAAAGGGAGACTGTTTGAAGGACTGGCTTGTTTGAGAGATTAATTTCAGTTGTCAATTGAAATCTCACTTGCATCTTCATTAAAAATTGTAGATATAAGGAAAAAGTTTCATGTTCTTGGATAAAAAAAATCTTAAAAATAGTCTCGGAAAAAATAATTAACCAGACCTATCCTTGCTGTTGTAATTGCAATTATAGGTTTTCATTGATGGACAACGGTTGGTCCAAGTTTCAGACGGCAGACTGGCTAATAAATCATTTAAAAATGCTGGTACATTTTTTTTAAGCAGTCATCCTTTTCCTTCATTTGAACCCTGGTATTTGGTTTGCCTGAATACGCAAATCTCAAAACATCACATCATTTTGTATTTCTTGAAGACCAACTAGTTGCCACTACTCGTATAAAACAAGCATTCTCAGCATACCTCCATACATGGTATTGATTTGACCCAATTAGATTACAACATGGCAGCAGTGAGGAGATCCCCTGGCTCACAGTGAGGATGCTCCTGTTTCACTTCCAGTAGCTGAGTGGGGATGAGACACTGCCTCCTTGTGCCTGCATGGATTTTCTTGAGGTCGCCTGGTGTGATTGACAGAGTGACTGCTTGACTGACGATTGTTCCAGAGCAAATACCGCCTCGAGCCCATTGTCAGCTGGGACTGCTTCTAGCACCTTCCAAAATGGACATTAGGCGGCATTGATGTTAGATGAATGAATTTTAAAATCAGGAGCAGAAGGGATCCATTTGATCTGAGGGTATCCTTTTTGAGGATCAAATGAGAAAGGGAGTGAGGCAAATGTACCTCTTATTAATTTTGTTGGAAAGTTGGAAAAGGCTGATTTCCAAGTACGCCGAGGTTGAGTTGCTGAAGTCAGTATCTTTATCACCTCCCTGAGATGTTTAATATGGAGCCAGCAGAGCTTGTAAGCTCTCTAAAATCACATGAAGTTGTATATTTTTGCAATGCATTTGATTAACTTGAAAGTGGCTGATGCACATCTCCTTAATCTCTCATCAGTATTTTTTCTCGTAAAAACATAAAGCACATGAATAGACCACAGATGCATGTCTCTTTGTTGACAAGAAAACTACAAAGAAAAATGATAATTTCATACTCAGAACTTTAATATCCCCAGAGAGGTGAAGTTACCGATTGTGCTAATTTAGTAGTTGACTCATACCTTCAGAGTCAATGAAATCAAATGTGTCTTTTCTTTTTTTTTTTCAATTATTATCCATATATATTTAACATATACAAAGTTTTTGTGAAAATCAATATGTGTGGGTTTCACACAATTCCATTGGTGTCTAGTATGTTGATGGAAGTTTTAGTGAATTGAATGCGCTACGAGTATTTAAATAGAGGGAACTCTGTCAATCACAGTGGGAGCAAAAGAAGCGGGGTTCAGTATTGATTGGAAACTTTCACGTTTTTTTACTGCTTCTATACTTTGAAGTTATTGGGAATGTTTGCACTTTCCCCTTCACTTTTACGTGATCATTTAATCATTTTTCAAAATATTATCAGGTTATCCGGGGTGTAAAAATTCCATCAGCATGTTCAAACGAGCTCTAAAAAGAAGCTTATCAGGAATATGGGGGTACCATGTTAAGTTCAAAACTAAAATGACACACCTGCTGTAGCCCCTGGTTAGACTGTATACAGTGAGGATTTCAAGTGGCATTTACTCAAAAATATCTTCAGTGATGGAGTTAGGCGGTGCAACATTCATCTCACCCACTACAACTTTTAAACATTTTACCTCAAGTGTGAGAGAACAACCTCTGAGAGATGAAGGCCTTTTCTCTATCCACACTTTTGAAGGCACCTATGATATTTAGTGGTTTCCCACCTGTGGGGTGTTGACCCTGTCAGCTGTATTTCAGACTCTGGTGACATCTCTCACTTTGCTGCCAGCACCCGCAGGTGTATGAAAGATGGGTTGTCATGGAAACAGACAGCAGAGATGGGACGCAGAGCATGCTCTGATGTATGTTTTGAAAAAGATTCAGTGCTGTCCAAGTGAGCTGATTTCCAGTTTTTTTAGTAGGCTCTCCATTGATGCTTGTCCACATCTTGAAGAATAAAAAGGGAAACAGATTTTTCAAAGGGACAGTTGTAACACACAAGGTCAACAAATGCCTGGCTGCTCATGCTTTGCCCTCTCCTGTCCATTATTTTCCGCAAAGGATACAGGTCTCCCCAAAAAGGATCTGTGACATTGACTGACTTTCCCACACCATCTCCAAATATCTTTACAATGTGTTTAGGTCTTTTCTTCTGCTGCGGTTCTGAAATGTGCATTGGAGATCACACAAAATCAAAGGAAAAATCATGTACCTTTATGCTACAGATTATATTCTGTCCTCCTTTTGAGAACTCAGCTATCCCTCATTCATTCATTCATTCATTCATTCATTCATTCATTCACTCTCTACCGATTATATGGCACTCAGGGTCATGATGGGGCTGGAGCCAATCCCATCTGACAGTTCACCGTGTACCTGCACCCTTTGGATCATACAACCACAGATAGAGACATACAAACATTCATACATTCACAATTTATGGGCAAATTTCGAGTCTTCATTTCACCTACATATTAAATACCGTTAAATCATACAGGACACAGTACAATACTAATTACTTATCACCTGTTAACAAAATTTGATAACAGTTCACAGTAGGGGTGAGGCAGTGAAAAATGTTTGAAATTCCCATCTTTCTTGAACTTATGTGTTTGGGACAAAAATGAAATGGAGCTGCCCTTGCTCACGCTTTTAGCTGATCTCATAGCCTTCATCTGCGTAATTTGTTAAGCAATAGAGAGGGTAGAAATATTTCAAAATTAACTTTTAAGGGAATATTCCAGTGCATTCATTGAAATGCCACTATAAAATGGAATAGGATTTCAAACCAGGTGAATGTAACAGATATTAATGTTCATGCCACTGCTACTTCCATTCAGGAAAACTAGAATTTAAATCTATACTTTATAATAGCAAACGGACCAAAATATGAACAATAATGTAGGAAGAAACTAATTGATTTTGTTTTTGAAGTAGCTGTGTGTTCAATTTTACAGTAATTTAATTCTGCCTGGGCTATAATAACTAATTATTCTTTGATAATTGCTTTGGAGAGGCAAATCACTGCAGTATAAACCATTCTTTCTATCAACATTTGGGATGTAACCTAACACCTACGACTGCGCTCATCACATTGGCAAGAAGTTTGGGTAGATAGGATAAAATTCTACACAACTTCAACTTTTCTCTGTCTATGCTTTCAGTCCATACATGGCTTAAGCAAATAGACTAAGTATTGCAGGGATGCGCCATGATATGTACTATTATTAGACTTTGTAATAAATTAAACCACATTGAAATCATGGTTTGAAAAATATGAGGAAAGAAGATTTTATTTGACTTGCTCCTCAATATACAGCATGTCTGTGTGCATTAATCACAACAAAACTATTGATTGTGGACGTATTCTAGCAAATTAAGAATAGAAATAACAAGAAAATGTAAAAATTCTTACATCTATTTAGCTAGTTTGTAACATTCATTTTTCTATTGCTGGTTTACAGAAGTTCTCCTGTAAACAATGTCTAAATCAAATATGCTGTTTATTAACATACAAAAAGCAAATGAAATTAGCTGATACAACATTACAGAAGAATTGCTAACATTATTCAATAGACAGTATATCAAGTCTAAATGTACTTTGTCAGCTTATATTTGAATTCATAGACAAATTAGTATATATTTCAGTGCACAACAGTCAACAGTGAAACTGCTTTACAAGAGAAAGAAAGACTGGTGTCTTTAACAGTTCTGCCAGAGAAACAAGTCAAAAATGTTAAGGAATTCAGCTTTTCATTTGCTCACATGTACTGAATCAGTGACAATAGTCATGCTGTGTTCAAAACATATACTAAAAATAAAGCAAAGGGACTTCTAAGATCAAGTTAAACAAAGCCGCCATATCATGGGAGAGAAGTAAAAAGGCAATCTGCTAAACTAAAGTTCACGATTGTTTTCAAATCAGAAATTACCAAAAGGGGAAAAAAATAAGAAAAAAAACAAAACAAAGTACTTTGTTCATATTTTCACAAAGAAGCAAATATGTAATATTGTGCTCCTGACAGAAACATGTCCCTACATTTCAAGAAGTTTCTCACCACATGTAGTAGCTGCGCGTGGTGTCCACCTGGTTTGGTTTGGACTCGGAGGAGCACTCCTTTTCTTTCTCACTGTCTGCCTCCCACAAGTTGATGAGAGGAGGATAGAGTTCATTGAGTGGTATTGAGGAGGTTTTCTGCATGTACTTTTTCAAGGAATGATGGTAATTTTTCCTCTTCCACCTCTTAGCAATATAGATGGCAAGAGATGCTAGGCTGATAAATGCAAACATAGTTCCCATAACTGCTGCAAGAGCAGTACTTGTAACTTGGTCAGTGATTTCTACCGCGTATGTTGCTTGCTTCGTTGTGACATTTACACACGACTTTTGCGTTTGTTGATGGATGTTTGAGACCGTCAGGCAAACTTCATATTCAGTTGCTGGTTGTAAGTGCGTCAGGTTGTACTCGTGGACATCCACAGGTACCCTGGCGGTGTAAGTGATATGTGGGTTGTCTATTTTCATGGTGGCAGATGACCACTTGAGATTCGAGGTCATCACATTTGAGTTTACCTTCCAAGAGACCAGAATTGAATGAGACTCTGTCTGTTTGATGTAAATCTTCATAAGCTGAGCACTGTCTAACAGAGTACCGTTCACTCGTATTGCAATCACTTTTGTGTCTGCCCCTTGCGAATTTTGGGCTACACAGGTGTACCTGCCAGAGTCTTCTATTTGGATATGAAAAATCGTCAAGGTCCCCTCACTATTGAGGCTGTACTTGTTTGATGAAGTTGCCACAATGACCTTGTTCCCCACTGGTGTCACCCAATAGATTTCTGGTTCAGGCTGGGACATAGCTCTGCAGTCCAAGTCCATGGTAGTGCCAATTTCTACGTTTAGGTGACTCGGAAGGGTATCATGAGCAATCATGGGTATACACTGATTTGCTAGGTCCTTCTGCAGCACCTCTCGCACATGCATGCCCCTGAGCTCTGGTGGCAATGCGCAAAACATCGAGAGAGGCTCCATGAAACGGACAGTGGTTTTGTTGGCGTTCATCCACTGGATGACACAGTCACAGCGAAGTGGATTGCTGTGGATGCTAATCTCACGCAGGTTAGGGAGCGAATCCACAGTGGACTTATACAGGGCATTTAGTGCGTTGTTGTTCAGCATTAAACTCTCCAAGGCTGGGACATCGCGAAAGGCCTGGCGGTTGATGTAAGAGAATTTGGGGTTGTTTGTAGCCTCCAATTTAGTGAGCTCAGGAAGATTGTCCAATGCATATCGGTCCATAGAAACCAGCTCACCCATGTTGTTTATGCCCAGCTCCTTTAATCTCAGCATGTTTTTGAAATCTCCTTCCTGAATCTTGTGCACCGGATTCTTGTTTAAATCCAGGAACTTGAGGTTAGGTAGTTTTTGAAGGGCTCTTTGAGGGACTCTGACCAGTTTATTGTCATAGAAAGAGAGGCTTTCAAGATTGTCAAGCCCCACAAAGGCATTTCCGGGGATGTCTGTCAAATCCATCCCAGCCAAAACAAGGCTTCTTAGGTTGCCCAGAGGCTTAAAGTTAAAATCCATTATTCCAACAACAGGATTCTCCCCAATCATGAGAATTTCTAGATTGGGTGTAGATTCAAACCAATGGCTACTTATGGTGTTGAGCCTGTTGGAGTTCAGATGAAGCCTGAGTAAATTGTGGAGTCCAGAAAAAGCATTAGCAGTTATGGTGTTGATCTGATTGTGGTTTATGTAAAGCTCCTGAAGGTTGCTGAGATCCTGCAGGCAGTAATCGGGCATTTCTGTGATTTGGTTCTCCTCAAGATGAAGTGTGGTGAGTTGGGACATATTGGTAAGGCCGACATCTCGAATATTACTGAAGTTGTTCTGAGACAAATCAAGCTCAGTGAGGTTGAAGAGCTGCTCCAGCTCTTCACTGGTCCTGGCAATGTAGTTACTTTGCAGGAGGAGAACCTGAGTGTCACTTGAGAGGTTCCCAGGGATACGTGTTAGTCGTAGATCATTGCAGTCCACGGTGATCGCCTCTCTGTATGTAGACTGGGGGGTAAACCAGGGACGGATCTCGCACACACAAAGTTGGGGACACTCATTGCTCTGGATAGAGGAAAGTCCCATTGATACCACAATTAAAATGGCAAACATCTGGCCAAAAATAAAGAAGTCTAACCTCCGTCTAGCCATATTGGGGAAGGACAGGAGGAGTAGCAGATGACTTCTGGGGAGACAACCTTCCAGTCATCAACGAGACTTTTTACTAGTTCCAGTTATATGTTTTAGTCCAGAGAAACTGCTGGAACTTCAAACCAACAGCAGACTTTAGCAGCACAATTATGGGGAAGTAGAGTAATCTGGAAAAGAGAGAAAAAGGCATACATGTCATTTCATAGAAAATCATGTTTACCACATGTTTACATTAAAAGGTGTATGATGCACACAATTAGGTTTTTGCATGTACCAATTAAGGAATTATTTCAATCTATCATGTTACTTCTTAATTCTTGCAATTACCTCAGGAAACAAAATGACTAGGAAAAACAACTTCCTCTCCAGTATTCTTGTGAGACTATGAATTATGTGCAGCATCAACAGTTTTGAGAAAATGCAGGTTCAGCTCATTACAATGCAAGCACAAAACACTGCTCTGAACTACTTAGAAACAGATTGAATTCCTTTGAGGGCTTTCATCTATCCAACAGGCCCATACGGACTTGATCATTAGCTGGTCCGAACATCATTAAACACTGGGAGATATTAGTATGTGCCATGCCTCGAAGAAAGGAAAAAAAAATTGCACATCTTAATTTTTAAAGCAATGTCTTCAGCATTCCATTCTGAATTTAGGGCAGACACACACATCAATACACTTCCACAAAAAATTGTCAGCAGAACTAATATTTTTTTCTGTGATTAGTTACAGAAGGAAGACTTTGGCGGTGGTTTTCAATCCTTCTGACTCGAGTTAGTGATTCAAAAATAGGGCTGCACGATGACTTGAGTAACAAATTTAAGCCAAGTACTTGGTTTGGAGAAGGGGGGTGGGGGGGAAGACTCCTGAGAGGTGCAATGAGCATCTGGTAGTCCATATGGCAGTTGCACTTATTTAAATGACTTGAAAGACAAAGCATTTATATTGGCTGTATTTATCTGGTTCCCACTGGCACATATTAAAACCCCTCTCTGTAAATGGTTACAGTAACCTAATATA
>CAAKHD010004744.1:0-10424 GCA_901007705.1 Fistularia tabacaria
TCGGGCGTTTTCTTCGTGGTTTTTATTTTTTTTTTTTTTATTTGTTTTTTTTTTTTTTATTTTATTTTTCGCTTTTTTTTTTTTTTTTTTTTTTTTTGCTCTTTTTTTGGCATGAATTGAATGACTTTCTGGTGAATTATTATTTCACTTTTGTGCCTTTTGTTTGGCAAATATTACAATTAATTGCTAACACTGAAATATTATTATATCATGTTGTGTCTATTTCTTTTTTTTTTTCCTTGGGACCTAATTTAGGACTTTCAATTGGATTTTTTTTTTTCCCATTTTAGGGCATTCTTATTATCTATTGATGTTTGGAAGACATAAGTTGATTATGTGTTTAGCAATTTTTGAATTGCATTTTAAATTGTATTTAGTTATCTTTAATGTATTTATGAATGGTTTCATGCATTTTTGGCACTGTTTATTTATCCATTTATTTATGTTTTTATTTATTGAGTAATTTGTAATTGATTTTTAGGTTCTTTCGCACTGTCCTCAAACCACAGTTTTAGGGCTTTGTTAGTGGAATCTTTGCTGATTGCATCATAATGGCTGCATGCCGTGTCACCGCAGAGAGCCAGGTACCGGACCAGCCCAGCTCCCTGCACGTGCGGCCGCTGCCCAGCAGCATCATCATGTCGTGGACGCCCCCCCTCAGCCCCAACATCCTGGTGAGGGGCTACATCATCGGCTACGGAGTGGGGAGCCCCTATGCCAAGACGGTGCGGGTGGACAGCAAGCAGAGATACTACTCCATCGAAAACCTCGGTAAGAGGGCGGGGCCAACACCGATTGGCCTGTCTGCGTCGTCTTTGTTGTCTTTGGCCGATTGCATTCACCCATTCACGCACACGATGGCAGCAGAGCTGCCACGCGAGACGCGAAGCATACCGCCGGGAGCGACTGGGGGGGTCGAGTGTCTGGCTTCGGCGTATCGGGCAGGGGTCGGGGATCGAACCGCCAACCTTCCGACTGGAGGGACGCACGCTCTGCCGACTACAGTTGGTCGTTTCTGCTTATGCTTGAACGATGGTTTTAATTTTGCATATTCTTGTACACTAGTCACAAAGAACTGGACAAGTAGCTCCTTCTGGCCCCGGCTTACGGCCCAGGGACTCACACCAATGGCGGGTACTTCCTTACTGGCTGCAGGTCCGAGATTCTCACGACAGCTGATCGGGTTAAAATTGGAAGATAGAAAATCAGATAATAAAGTAGTATTTCTTGGGTTTCGCCACCCGAGCAAAGCCAAAACCAGGATCTGCTTTGGTATATCAATGGAAAAACGGACACGGAGTACACGTGTCCTCAATCTACGTCTGCCTCCGCTTGAAAGCTGGTTATCCTGTAAACAATAAAATAAATACGTTTCGACTTGAAACAGGAAAATTCAAACAACCTGGGCGAGCTTGTTTGGAAGCCCTCTTTTGGGCACCGTGTGCTTTGTTTACCCATCGACATTGTCTTGTCTCTGTCTGACAATAACCCCCCGGGTCATCTTTCCAAGTTTTTAAAAACACGGAAAAACGAGGCAAATGTTGGACAAGGAAGTTGGTTTCGGCAAAAAAAAGTAAAAACAAAACAACTTTGGGGGAGTTTGCCTTATGTTTTGGAGCTATATTTTCAATTGTCTAAAAAATAATTGCCCAAGTCAATGACTTGGAGAGGATCCACAGTTTAATATGTCATTTTGGAGAATCATTTTTATTTTTATGTTGTTGTTATTTTTTAATAAAAAATCTTTTTCTGCGTCTAAGAGACAATTCCTCTACCCTGTAAAAAACCGTGAGAGGCTTGTTTTAGCGTTCACGTCTCGTTTGCCGCAGAGCTAAGCCTTGATCCAAAAGACGGCAGAAACATCTTGACTCCTAATGGCTTTCTTGTCTTAAAAAAAAAACACTTTAACTGAAAGACCGAGGTCAAAGTTGCAGAGCGCGTTCGAAAACCTTTCAAATTTTTTAAATAAAGTTGGAAAAAATAAATTCCTCTCTTGCACTCTTTATCACGTCTTCCAATTCTTAATTATTTTTCTTACTGTTTCTTGAGAACCTCCGACTTCAACTTTGTTGATGCCGTCCGTTTTTTCCCGTTTCAAAACCCGTAACATTCCACGACGCGAAGGCGGGCGTCTGGCGGCGCAGGGTCATCGGCGGATGAGTCACAGAGAGATCTAATGTGGATGAAGGATGTCTGAGCCGGGAATCGGGGACGGCGTTGGTGATGGAGTTCAAACATGAAGCTGCCTTCACCTCGTGATCGAAGTCAAAGTCAGCTTTATTGTCAATTTCTCCGCATGGACTGGACATACAGAGGAATCGAGAAGACGTTTCTCACAATCCCACGGTGACGTGACATTAACCAAATGATACGGAATGGATTGGAAAGTACTTTATTGATCCCCATAGGGGGGAATTCGATTGTCACATAATAACAATAACAATGAATATAAATGTAAATAAATTTAAATGACAGAGACAATTAAAAGGGCAAAGACAACAGCAAAGGAATAGAAGAATAGATAACAGAGTGAAAACGACAGCAAGGATGGAAATAGGAAGGATTTGAACACCGCTCCCACCAGCACACTGTAGCCAAGAAGAGCGCGCTGGCTACCATAGACGGCTAGAAGGTCTTTGGGAGGCCGCTGCAGAAACCAAAGACTCATTAGGAAGAACATCCTGCTCTGACCTTTCCCGTAGAGGCCATCTGTGTTCTGTGACCAGGCCAGCTTATCGTTAATGTGGATCCCAATGTACTCATAGGAGTCCACGATCTCCACCTCCTCACCCTGGATGGAGATTGGTTGATATCTGCTCTGATTCTTCCTAAAGTCTTCCTAAAGTCCACAACCACCTCCTTAATAACAGAGTGCAGATTAGCAGTAAAGTGCACTGTTAGATGAGACAGTAAACAAGCTATGAGGTGTGAATTATGAAGTGCACGTAGATACGGACTGATATTTGACAGCATTTTATTTTATCTCATTTTTTCAACTGCAAACGTCACCATCAAGCTACACGATGAAGATCGGAACTTAAATGAACGGATTCATTTTTTTCTTCCTCCCCGATCCGAAACCGCATCCCCGTCAGTTCCTGCCGCGGCCACCAGGGGGCGCCGACTGCGGGGGAATGAGCTGTCGCTCCGGAAAACGGATGAGACTGCGTTTCGCGGGAACGACTTTTCAAGAAAGTCGTATTTAAACTCCGATCGTTTCTCGGAAACTGGCATCGGGTTGTTGGTCGGAACTCCTAGCCGCCATCGCGTTTCAGGCGGGGAATAAAAACACACACGACTCTTGTTTATTGGAGTAAAAAATGTGCAATTTTCATGTTATTGCTTCATAATGATCTAAACAGCTGCTATATTACCAGATGTATAAAATATGAATGAACTCAGATAAAATATGGATGGATGCAAATAGGAGCCCGAGAGCCGCTCTCTGGTTTCAGACTGGAATTAATTCCGCTTTCATATTTTAAGGGATTTCATTTACCTACTTGATTTAAACATATCTGCTCTCCCGCTACTTTCAACACCCGACCTCTTCACTTCCACATCTTTTTCATTGATGTTTTTATTTATTCATTAAATCAATCAATCAATCAATCAATCAATAAATACATGCATTAATTTATTTAACTATTTTCTTTTTTACATATCAAATTTTATTTCATTTTTTCTTTACCATTTATTTTTACGGGGTAGTTGCTCGCTGCCTTTTTTGATTCCTTGACGATTTTGACATTATCTTCTACTTCTTCATTTATTTATCCTATCTATGTATTTATTCATTTGCTGGTTTCTTCCTTGTCTGCGTTTATTTCTTTTGGGAATTTCTTGTATAATTTAATGTAATTTCGGTGCTTCTCAGCTCACCGTTTAAGGTGAATTCATCTCTTTTTCTCTCGTTTTGTTTTTCGCGAATATGTTCACGATATATTCTTACTGTTCCACGCAGTGTGATGATTTTGAAGCCAACAAATACAATTAGATTAAAAACAAAATAAAATAAAAATAAATAAAATGAATAAAATAAATGAAGTAAATAAAATAAATTCAAATCAAATTAAATTTAAAAAATCAAATAAAAAAAATATCATGAGCTCTGTCTCAGTCCAGCCTTGTTCAAGGGCATCATTTTGCATACGATAGTTTCAGCTGATTTTGCATACGAGCATCAGTCTGAGCTGTGAATAAATCACAGACGTGTTTTTCCCTTGTCATTTTTCAATGGCCCCCCCCTTATTTTCTCCAGCAGAGTTCAGTCCACTGTGAAATAATCGCCCAGCCTTCGTAAATCAGGCCTCTCCGCCGACAGAACGCCAATATTGACACAGTGCACCCATTAATCCATTACAACAACGAAACCCCCCTCTTTAATTATAATCAATAATTTAAAGGAATTTCATAAGGAAGCCGCACGAGGTGGAAATCCAATCACCGAGTGCTTGGGAAGGCAAAAAACATCTCCCAGAGTGAGCGCGTTGAGCAATTTGCATGCTGAAGAAGGCAATAACAAATCGGGGCGAGCCTCAGCGGACCCCCGTTTCGGGGGCGTCATAATGGAAGAGTCATGAAAAAAAAGGAAAAAGTCTGGGATGCACGGCGCGATTTATAATTCATGGCGAGCGTTAAGTCGCGCGGCGTCTGAGGTGGGGGTGGGGGTTGCTGGACGTTGAGAAGCTCAAACAGCGAGATGATGGTCGTAGTTGGAAACTCCGCAGGGGGGGGAACGGCTCACACCCTGGGCGCGTTTGCAGAAAACCCCGCGAATCCGAAGCGCTAATTCAGAAAAGCCGTCTTATCAAGATTAGCTCTTCGCTAGATATTACTAGATAATCCCACCCGTAGCACGCTAAGACTGGAGGAAGAGCTTTCACTTCAAGGCAGAGGAGATCCAGGGTTTACCAAGTAGGGTTTTCATAAATACTCCGACTTTTAGTCCTCAGTGGGTTGGTGGTTCCCCGGCTCCTCCTCCTAAAGGGCCTTCTGACAAGAAACCGAACGCCCCTGTTGCTCCTGATAGCCTGGATAACGCCTTGTCCTGGCAGCACTTTTGCCATTGGTGGGTGAACGGGTGAATTCTATCTAGCATCAAAAAAAGGGTTCTCTTTGCCGAGACCAGTGGTTTGCACATCTCACGGCAAGAAGGTCCCTGGTTCGATTCCTCAGGGTTCTTCGTGCAGTCCAACAACATGAAGGAGGTTCACTGGACTCCCTGAAATGCCAAGAAGTGTAAGAAAGTTGTATGTCTCTTGTTGATCTGCGGGACAGAAGAGCTCGGACCTCTTTGTCACTTCATTTCTTACACGTTCTGTCCATTTAGTCGCAAGAAATCAGCTTCCCGGTGAACGGAATAGGTCTAAAAAATCGTTTTTTGCAAGGAGTATCTGTCAATGGCCGTGGCGTGTAAATTCCACCAAGTACCTAGGAGGTCCTCTGGAGAGTGAAAGGCCATGCCTCAGAGTAGGAGCAATGGGTCTAGGAGCTAGAGTCAATGGTCTGTGGTTCCTCCGAAGAAACATGGGAGCTGTTGAAAGGGTTCTAGGACCTGCAAAGAGTTCCTTCTCTCTGTACGTACACTTTGGCCTCATTTCTAATTGGTAAACATGTCCGAATCTAAACACCTACTCACTGGACACCCTAAAGTGCTAAGAAGTGTGAGAAAGTTGTATGTCTTACTGCGACGTACGAATGACGGAGTGAGTGGTTGTCTCTGCACGTTTTGGGAACGAGGGCGACAGTTGTATGTCTCTATATGACGTGAGAATGAGAGGGTGAATGGCTGTGTTTCTACATAGCATGCGAGGGAAGGAGTGAATACTTGTATGCTTCCATATGAGACCCTAAAATCGACTGGTCCAGGGCGAACCCTGCCTGACAGGCTCCACCCCCGGGACAACCGCGAGTCCAGGACAAGCAGGAAAGACAATGAATGAATGAATGAAAGTATTATCGTCCAACATCGTGGCCAAGGTTGTCTTTTTGTCATGTTTTTTTTTTTTTTTTCTTCTTTTTAATGATGTCGTCCTGAGGTCAAATCCAAGCGTTCGCGTGGAACTCTGAAAACATCACAATGAATGTGTGAATGTAACTCCTCCCCTCCGCCTCTTTCTATCCGTCAGAGCCCAGTTCGCACTACGTCATCTCCCTGAAGGCCTTCAACAACGCCGGGGAGGGCGTCCCCCTGTACGAGAGCGCCGTCACCAGGTCCCTCACAGGTAGGACGGCGTGAAAAAATCCCTCTGAGAGCCGTTAACAAGGCAGTTTTATTATCCCGGTGCTATTTTGAGAAGCTCAACAGGAGTAACCTCATTAGCAGCGGGGGTGTCGATGTTCACCAGGACCGTTAGCGCCGGATGCTAGGTGCGTTTGTATCGGTTCTGTGTTTCTCTGTGGTTTGCGACGGCGTCTGTTAGAAGTTAAACCCCTCAGTGATGGAAGAATCCACAAAACAAACTCCCGTCAGATCAGCGTCCGTGACCTTTAACTGCGCCGGGTTTCCATTGGCTTATTTTTCGGCCGCTCGGAGCATCTTCACGCAGGGGCCAGCAGTATTTGTAGCCAACGGCTAACCTTTTTATCCGGAATATCCTTTAAAGGACAAAAAAAAAAAAAAGTTTAATCTTTAAGCCAGAAGGTGAAAACAATGCGTCTGAACAGGAAAAAAAAGCAAAGAAATTGAAAACAAAATGTAAAAAAATATTTATAAAATATATATAATAATAAACCTCTACTACTACTAATAATAATAATGATAATAATAATAATAGGAGCGATGACAATGATAACAAATGAAATTAAAAAAATACTACAACTACAGATACTACATACTACAACTAGTTATGATAATGATTGTGATGATGCAAATGATGAAAAACAGTGATAATGATGATGAAAAAAATAATTTTTTTTTTAAAGAATTCAATTATAAAATAAACACACAGACAAAAAACAACAACAAAGACAAAAACAAGAATGGAAAATTAAAATGAATCAAATGAAATAATAATTCTATAATGATGATGATGAAGATTATGATGATACTTTCAGAAAAATAAATGTATCTGCAATAATTGTACAATCAATAACAACAAAATTATCATAATTTCTAAAACAAGAATAACAATAATAATTCGAAAATAAATGCATTTATAATAAGCTGAAAAACTACACTTATAATGATACAAATAAGAAGGTGAGAAAGCAGCAGAAGAAAAATAATGACAACTTAGAAAATAAATTAACAACAAATTAATAATAATGATAATAATATTTATACTTAATATAAGTCAAAGATTAAATACATAGTCATAGATGTTATTGTTATTACGAGCAAAATAAACGTAGGAGAACTGTGACATATTGGCTTTTTCATACCTGAAATTGTCGATACCTAATCATCTTGGTTGGAAAAAAAAAAAAAGTGGGCAGAGTTTAATTAAATTCTCCACGTGTTGAGTTCAAACTAAGCCTGGGCTCAGCAGCAGCAGCAGCAGCAGCAGCAGCAGCAGCAGCAGCAGCAGCAGCAGCAGCAGCAGCAGCAGCAGCAGCAGCAGCAGCAGCAGCAGCAGCAGCAGCAGCAGCAGCAAGATGAGCTTAGCGCCCACAGGAAATCAAAAGTTTTCAAAAAAGATGTTTCGAGCCATTTCCCGATACACCATCAAGTATCTTTCCAAGTGACTCTCTGTGACACCGGAGCCTCGGCCCCGGGGATTCCTCCGGCGCTGAAACCTTCACGCGGCGAAAACCGTTCCGAGCGTACGACATGTATGCATTTGGCGGCGCGCAATACGAGGACGCGTTACCGGGCGGGAACGGGAGGCTCATTAGCTCTCCCCTGCAAACTATGGGCTGCAGAAGTGAGATAAATGAAACGCATCAAAACCCCGAGCCAAGTTTCATCTTATGAATTAAACAGCCGACCCTCCTCTGCTCAGCCGGCAGCCTGCAGCTGACATAAATCCTTTATTAGTCCCGGCAAAAAAAAAAAAATCATCACATTTCTGAGGTTTTTTCCGAAACCCCTATGATGGGATGATAGTCGCAGGAAAAGCCGGCAGCTTAGACTCGCTCGGCTCGCCGCTGTCTCTCAGTATTACGCCGTGGTGTGTTTTCCGCCGCGACCTTTTGTGATTTTTTTTTTTTTTTCTTTTTTGTTGGGAACGCCGTCTTTGATTGGGAATTCTCACAGAGGATGAATGGCGCGCGGGAAAGAAGAGATTAACCCGCGTCGGCGAGGCAACCAGACGGCGCGTCAAAGGCATTTCCCGCGCCGAGCGGCGGCGTTCAGCCTGGCGGAACATCTCGGCCAGACCGAGGCATCAGCCTGAGACTGACAGGAAGTAAAAGATGCAGTTCCTACTGGCTTAACGCAGCATTAAAACTAGCCCTAGCATGGTGCGAACAAGTCTTTGCGCCAGGAACAAGATGAGGATTAGCATTGAATTGCTATTTTCTGTATTGTTGGCATCGGTGATCCCGATAAGCCGTACGTCGCTGTGTTGACGGGGGGTTTTGGTTTTAGCCGACGCTTCTTTACGTCACCCGCCGCGTCGTTAGCCGGTTCCGGGTTTGAAACCGTCCAGCTTGAATGCGGTTCCAGGAATTAGCCTCCTCCAGGGGATCCTTTTCAGTTGTGTGTTTGCGCGAGGGTTGACGTGCATCTTGAGTGCAATGTTCAAAAACAAACCGCTCAGGAAGAAGAGGCGGGGATATTTACCATGGACTGACAGAACGGTTGAGGTGTTTTTATCTTCTCCCTGCACTCCCGTTAGCCATTAGCTAACTCCGGATTAGTTTTGACCAAAATGTAGACGTTCCTCTGCGAGCCCTGGAACCCCCTCCGCGCCGAAGCGGGCCAGAAGAGCTCGGACCTCTTCGTCGCTTCATTTCTTATGCGTTCTGTCCGTTTAGTCGCACGAAAAGAGCCAACCGGTGACCCGAATAGGTTTAGAAAATACTGTCTGGCAAGAAGTTCCTGTCAATAAGGCTTATAAGTTCCACCAAGCAGCTCGGAGTGCTGCGGAAGGTGAAAGGCCCTGCCTCAGAGTAAGAGCTGCGACAGTTAGAGGACCTGAAGGCCGTGGTCTCCGGTTCCTCTGCTGTCCCGATGTTCCGAGAACCATCGGGGCTCCTGAAAAGGTTGCAGGAGCCGCAAAGAGTTCCAGCATTGACAAAGCAGCTCTTGAATATTTACAGCACAGACGGACGTTCGGCCTCATTTCTAAGCGGTCGTAAACGTCCGAATCTTAACGTCCGCCTGACGAGATGATAACCCGGGAGGCCGTCTGCGGCGTAGCAGGTCAGAAGAGCCGGAACGTCTTCGGCCAAGAAAAAACAGCCGACCAGTGACCGTGATAGTTTTTAAAAATGGCATCTAGCAAGAGGTATCTGGACGTGGGTGTGACCCGTGAGTTCCACCAATCACCCATGAGTTCCTTTGGAACGGGAAAGGCCCTGCCTTGGAGTTGGAGCGCAGCGGCTCCCCGCTGGTTCCTCCGCTGTCCCAGTGCACCAAAAACCTAGTTCCTAAAGAGGTTCTGGGACCTGCTCAAAGTTCTTACATGGAGAAAGTAGTTCCTGAATGCTTACAGCACGGACGCACGGTACGCTCGGCCTTGTTTCCATCCATAAAAACGTCAGAATCTGAACACCCGCCTGACGAGACGTTGCCCGGGAAGCTCCCAGAGCCAGAAGAGCTGGAACCTCTTTGTCCAAGAAAACAGCTCCAATGAGTTCCACCATTCACAAAGCACCAGTGAGTTCCTATTGAATGTAAAAGGCAGAGTTGGAGCTACAATGGTTGGTCCACATCTCTGGTTCCTCTGCTGTCCCTCTGCTCCGAGCACCCGGAGAGGTTCTAGGAACCGCCAACGGGTCCGACGGCGCTAAAAGCGACTATCCTGGTTGGCTCCTCCTCCTGAGAGTCGGCAAAGTAAACATCGTACTCGCGCCGACATCCCGTTCGCGTCCATCTCAGGTCCTCCACTGGAGCTTCTTTTTGTCTTTTTTACGGGTCCGCAGACGTACGGCTCACCCTCACACACCTGGACGTCCTCAGGAACCCACACAGCCAGGACGCGTCCGAATTTCTGCAGATATAAACCGCCGGGACGCGGCGGCAGCGGCGGCGGCGTGACAGTCGGGAGTTGATAAGATGGAACCCCCGAGGGCAGAGACAGAAACTAAACCCATTACTGTTCTGACAAGGTCGCACGCACACACACACACACACACACACACACACAGACACACACACAGACACACACAAGTCAGTGCGAGACTGCTGGAAAGTTTTTTTTTTTTTTGTTTCTTTTTTTTCTTTTCTTTGCCAAGACAACGACTTTAAAAGACAAAAAAAAAAAAAAAAAAAAGAAGTCCCCTTACCCCCGGGGTCCCCGCTAAAATCCCGGGCC
>CAAKHD010004746.1:9774-20937 GCA_901007705.1 Fistularia tabacaria
GTTTTTTTTGGCCCGGTCCCCCCCCCCCCCCCCTCCTGTGAGTGTTAGCAGGCTAGCTAGCGTTAGCTTCTTAGCAACAGCGTTTTGGGCGAAGATGCTAGAGGTTCTGTTTAATCGTATTAAGCAGGCGAAGAACAATAACATTCAGTACAAGTACAGTGACAACTTTTAATGTGACTCCGTCTCAGTTTATCTTTATTTTCTGTTGTTCGTGTCTGTGAGTTAAAGTCACCAACAATTCTTAATAGGTAAATCCATGAGATGAGATGTACTTTAATGGTTGGGAAATTGTTTCGCAGCAGCAGCTACACATGCAAAGACGAGACAGTGACGAGCTTAACAGAAAAACAAATATGTAGATAAAGTAAAATAAAATAAACTCTGAAGTGTAAAAGTATCAGGTACAATCTGAGGGAAAAAAAAATCAAATCCAGTCAAATGAATGACTTATGTGCCCCCAATACACAAACACCAAGTTGACACATATTGAAGCCAATACCGTTTATTTAGTCTAAGAATAAGATTTCTTCATATTATAACATAAAGAAATCTTATTTCTAATGTCACATTTTCCCTCTTCTTAATTAACTAGGAAAGAGCTCTTTGAGATGAACAAACTCTTTTTCAAGGGGGATCATAAATTTCAGGAGTGACTAATAGATTGAAGCTTTAAATGTCCTTTTATACAATAATGTTCACATTACCTTTGACCAAAATCAAGAGATTTTACAATTTAGCTCGTATTCACAGCAGCAGTCTCTAGTTTAGTTTTTGAAGTCCACCCTACATTCATGATTTGCAAATGTACGTACAAATAATAGCGTTCGATAACTTATTACAACTGGAGATTGTGACTCTGCAATGACTGTCAGATAACCATCTCCGCTCTGCCCGTTTGCAGTGTGTACGACATTGCCTTCAAGCCAGATGGCAGCCAGCTGTTAATCGCAGCAGGTCTTCGCGTCCTGGTAAGATGTGTATATTTTCTGTCGCACACCTCTATAAATAATACTTATGGTGTAATATTTAATGTCCCTTGTACTTTTTGCAGGTTTACGACACAGCAGATGGAACACTTATTCAACCCCTAAAAGGACACAAAGATGTAGTGTACTGTGTGGCCTATGCCAAAGATGGTACTGAATATGCACATAACAGTCATAGCAATAGCTTATGATGATCCGGCTAATGACTGCATTTGCACATGTAGGTAAAAGGTTTGCATCTGGATCGGCAGACAAATACGTCATCATTTGGACCTCTAAACTGGAGGGTATTTTAAGATTTTCGTAAGTGCCTTCTCCATTTCAGCGAAGCGAGAATTTATTAATTGAATCCAATATCACAGTCCACAAGTTGTCTTACAGTGTTTAACCTTTTTCCCCTGTAGTTAGAAGTCTAGATGCTCCACAGTGTGTACGCCGGCATGACTCTATAAATCTTACGCTTTCTTTTGTAGTCACAATGACTCCATTCAGTGTCTAGCCTACAATCCTGTTACTCACCAACTGGCTTCCTGTTCGTCTGGTGACTTTGGTGAGAGCACAATACTGACCTCTTATGAAGATGTCTGTCATAAGAACCTTGCAAATGTTTTCTCATAAAGAAAAAAGCCAATGGCATCTATTTAAATCCTAATCAAATGTTCTAGGTCTGTGGTCACCAGAGCAGGAATCTGTGAACAAACATAAAGTGAGCAGCAAAATAACATGTTGTGGGTGAGTGAAGCCTGTCAAGTCTCTGTCATTTGTATTTCCTGAACCAGTATTTGTATTGGAGGTTTCTCATGTGGTCGCAGGTGGACAAACGACGGCCAGTACCTTGCCCTTGGCATGATGAACGGAGTGGTGAGCATTTGCAACAAGAATGGAGATGAGAAGGTCAAGATAGAGCGTCCAGGAGGCTGTCCGATCTGGTCGATATCCTGGAACCCCTCTAAGTTAGTCTGAGTTTACTAGTAAGGCGGTCGTTTCAAAAATAGAATAAAGTTCCTTTGCATCTCCTTTTTTATTTAGTCGCTACAGAACGACACATCATTTCTCTAGACTTTCTTCTAGACTAGATTCTTCTAGACTCAGTTAGACTTTCAGTAAAAACTGTGAATAAAAGTTCACAACATTGTAAAAATAGCCGAAGGGGTTGGCGCCTCTGCCTCACAGCAAGAAGGTTCCCATTGGATTCAGGCCCGGGCCCTTCCTGTGTGGGGTTGCATGTTCTCCCCCGTGTCTCTGTGGCTTTCTTCCAGGTTCTCCGGTTTCCTCCCACAAAGACAAACAAAAAAAACCCCACCATGCATTAGGTCGACTGAAGCACCTAAATTGCCCAGACGTGTGAATGACAGACTGAATCGTATGTCTCTACATGTGATAGACGGGTCCGGGGTGCACGCCGCCTCTCACCCCATGACAGCTGGAATTGGCGCCTGCTCCTCTGGGACCCTGATTGCTTTTGTAGACAGACAGCGAATGAATGAATGAATCGGTTGTGAGCGGAAAACCTTGTGGACGACCAGCAGGTGGCAGCAGCTAACAATGCATTGGGTCATTCTTATCGAGGATTATGATGCTTCAAAGCTGTCCTCCCTGCTGCCTAACCCCGAGCCAAACCCAGGAGCAAATGATGACTAAAAGGGGTGATTTGAGAAAGAAGGAATAATGAATGGTGTAATCAGTGGAAATATTCCTAGCGGAGCGTGTCTTTCAAACGGCCGTCAGAGGAAAATGACCTACTCTCAATTACAAGGATGTCAGAATAATAGAAAATGTGTGTCATCCTCAGCTGTAGTTGCTGGCTGGCTGATGGACAGCTCAGCATAGTCACTGCTCAGCAGTCCTTACACTTTGGACGGGTTGCATTGAAAATTACTCTCTATAGTAGCAAGAGATTTATGCAGTGCCATGACCTGATAATCTCTATATATTATTCAAATGATCTGAAGCTATACAGTTATTACCTTTACAGTGCTTCTTAGATAGGTAGAAATAATAGGATTAGGGTTTCTATACATTCCAGGAATAGACTTAATCTTTTATTTCCTCCAATACCCGCACCCTGTCCGTATGTTGGGAGTGCACCTCCTGAAATGATTTTTTTTGTCACGTCTCCCCAGGGACGACCACCATGACATTCTGGCTGTTGCAGACTGGGGTCAGAAGCTGTCCTTCTATCAGCTCAGTGGCAATCAGGTGGCTATCGCAAATACGTACCGCTTGAATTTACATCCCCCCCAAATTACAAATACCAGCAACGCAGCGACTCCATGATGCGTGGGGAATTTCAAGTTACTCTTCAAACGCTCTGGAGGGGCCGTGACTAAATTGTTTCATGAATGACAAATAACAGAAACGTTAAAATGGCAGTTTGATGATATGTGGGCTTACCTCATGTGCTTTGACATTACACATGCAGCAACGAGCGAAATTAAATTTGATAATCGATCTGTTATAGATTTATGATTTTGGAATCGCTTTGCTTAGTCTAAGACCTGTGTTTCCTGTTGTAATCAAACTGTCAGGGTCTATTGAAAACACCGCAGTTCACAGGAACTGACCCTGTTATGCTTTTGTGGCCCCTCTCACAGTTACTCCGTCATCAAAAACCTCCCTGTGGGCAATAATGTAATTACAAACAAATGGGCACTGTTCGTTACTCCATCATTATAGCATGGGTTCATATACTGTCACTGGCCCTATGCATCTTGTTAGCGGGACATTTTGTTTTGATTATGATGTAAGTGTACACAGTGGAGGAAAAAGAACAGCAGGCGAGTTTCTGTAGAACAAGGTGAAACACATGGGCTGAGTCGGAGATCTATTACAGTGCTGTGTCGATGTGCTTTGTATACTTATTACAGACAAAATCAGATTGATTGCAGTGTGTGGAGCATATCCTCTGAAAATTGTAGGTGGCGCTCATACGACCGACAATAAGAACAACGGTATCGGTTGTAATGCTCTCATGTCTTTTGCCCCTCAGATTGCAAAGGAAAGGGCTTTGACGTACGACCCGTGTTGCATCAGCTACTTCTCCAAAGGTGATTACATGGTCATGGGCGGCTCTGATCGACAGGCGTCCCTCTATACTAAAGACGGCGTCCGACTGGGAACGGTGGGAGAGCAGAACGCGTGGGTGTCCACGTGCCGGGTTAAGCCTGACTCCAACTTTGTGGTGGGTCTACAGACCGCCGGCGAACCAGCCGTGAACTAATAATGTTTTAAAGTGAAAGAAAAAAAATGGTTTGCGAAATGCTTAGTCCTTTCATTCCCAAATACCGTACGAATAACTTAAAACATTTTTTTTAATGTAGCACCTCTTTAACTACACGGATGCACAATCGTGTTATTTTTCAATAACACCTCGGCGGTTTCCTCTCTCTATATTTAACAGAATCTGACGAGGTACAAAAGAGAGAATTGGTTGCTGAGGGAGTCTTTCAGTTCCGCGCCGTAGACGCTCTTAACAACAAGAGCGTTTTCCCACTCTCACATTCTTTTCTTAGAGGTGTTAATGGGATGTACTGCGACATTGTTATCTCTTATCTAGGTGCTGGGCTGCCAGGATGGGACCATCGCCTGCTACCAAGTTATCTTCAACACAGTTCACGGCCTCTATAAGGATCGCTACGCTTATAGAGATGGAATGACCGACGTCATTGTCCAGCACCTTATCACTGACAAAAAAGGTGCACTTTTGCTTTTGCAAAAACATACTCGCTGTGATGCCAATCACAGTAAGAGCTCGGAGAGGATGTGCCTTGAAGTATAATTTGACGAATAAGGTTGTTTTGGGGAGCGGGTGAATGTCTACCGTCTGTATTCTTGCATGGGGCCATTTTAACCATCCAGTGTGCCTGTTTGTAAAGGTAGGAAGTGCTACATCTTTAAATGATGCATATCTTGTTTGGAGGAAAATAGCCCTCAGATGATTTACCACACAAGATGGACCGGCTAAAATATTTAAAAGGTTGCCACCAGACATGTTTTAAGGCTTACAGAAATACGACCAGTGTCAAAGTTAGTACTTACGCCACTCTATACAGAGCAGGAACCTCAAATATCTAACTCTTAAGAATGAAGTTTTTACTGGTGGCTCAAAACCTCACCTCACCATCTCTCCATTTTCATCGTCCCCCAGTGAGGATTAAGTGTCGCGAACTGGTGAAGAAGATTGCCATCTACAGGAATCGTCTCGCTATCCAGCTATCGGAGAAGATTCTAATTTATCAGCTGGCCTCGGAGGACCCCTCGAACATGCAGTACAACAACAAGGAGAAAATATGCAGGAAGTTTGAGTGCAATTTGCTGGTGGTCTGCTCCCAGCATATCATCTTGTGTCAGGTGGGGGAAGACAGGAAACAAGAGTTCCTCAAAAACCTTCCCACCTAAAGCATCCAAAACACCCAGTAATTAAAAACAAGAAGAAGAAATTAAAACACATCAACAGATTTCCAGACATGCCCGGGAGACAGCCCAGCTCTGCAAAGTTCATAGAGCTGTGGTGGTTCAGTATTTAGGCACTCAGTCGTCTCCCAAACTCAGAAAAATGGTAATATCTCGGATATGCCAGTTCCCAGATTCTTCTGGCCCATCTGCAGAAGGCTGCGGCCACACATGATGTCGGCAGGCTCCCTCCCACCCTCTTCTCCCTCTTCAAATTGGATAAGCTAAGACAGTTGAATGAAAGAAGAGCGTGGAACCGGTGATTGTCTCTCGGGGTTTCTCTCTGCTTCTTGTCTCTCTGTGTTTGACACAGACTGGTAGGGAGGCGGAGCAGCCATAACACAGAGGTGATTTCCTTTTAAATCTTCCTGCGTGTGACAGAGATGTTTCAGATCTCTTCTTTCCAACAGACATCCCCGCGTTTCATGCATCACACAGCTTTCAGCCCATATAAATGAGCTGTGCTCGTATGGGCTGTGCATGTCTGTGTCAAAGCAAATGCATTGTTTATCTTTTTAGCACTTCGCGCTCACATTGAACCATATTTTACGCAAATTCCAAGAAATGACAACCCCTCGCCAAGATTTGCAAGGCCCCGTCTGAGCCGTGTTTGAATAAAATAAAATGCTCGATTTAGAAACCGTGAAGAGAAATACAAAAAAGGAATTTTTCTTAATTGTACTCTCACCAATCTCATTCTGCTGTTTTCACAGGAGAAGAGGCTTCAGTGCCTGTCCTTTGCCGGTGTCAAGGAAAAAGAGTGGTTGATGGAGTCCCTAATTCGCTACATCAAAGTGATTGGTGGCCCACCCGGCAGAGAGGGGCTGCTTGTGGGTTTAAAGAACGGTGCTGTGAGTTTCTCCAGAAAATCCATTTAAAACCCAATGTTGTTCAGCCCGGGATTCACGATGTATTTATTAATGTTTGAGGGTGACACTGCAAGCCACGGGTGGGGAAAAAAAAATGATACTGTTATTGTATTTATTACCGGCGTTGATGCACTGTGCCCCGTTTTTTTTTTTTTATGCAGATCCTAAAGATATTTGTTGACAACCCTTTTCCCATCACCCTGCTAAAGTTGTCAACATCAGTGCGCTGCCTTGACATGAGCGCCTCCCGCAAAAAACTGTCCGTGGTGGATGAGCACAACACTCTCCGGGTCTACGAAATCAACAGCGGAGAACTGCTTTTTCAGGTCTGCCAGCAACGGGTTTGGTGAAGAGTATGGCTGGAATCTAAAATGAGACGTTCGGAGAGATTGCGGCTGATTTAGGACCAGGCTCTCCAAAAACATGCACTGGAAAGCAGTAATAGGGAAACCATCATTATCCTGCTCCCCGTTGCTGTCAATAATGGCTCCTCTCACAACTGGAGTCAGCTGTAGAGGGCCAATTGGAGTGCTGTGGTGCAACAGTAGCACCACTTTGAGGCAGGACTCCGAATAAAGGCTATGAATTCTTTTTTTGCACCACTTGTTCCTTAGTTTAGCACAGCATTCTCTGTGGAATCAGCATATGTCCCGCTGTCACATCAGTTGGATCAAACTAGTATGTGCCATATAGAGAATGACCTGCTAACTCCTTCAAGTGGCCTAACAGACTGGGGAAAAATTCTAAATGTGTCAATGCTGATATTCAAGTCCTCTTCTTTTGGATGTCATCTCATGCTGATGTACCTCCCTTCTCCCACTAGGAGCCCAACGCTAACAGCGTAGCCTGGAACACCCAGTGCGAGGACATGCTTTGCTTCTCCGGTAATGGTTACCTCAACATAAAGGCTAGCAATTTCCCCGTGCACCAGCAGAAGATGCAGGGCTTCATCGTCGGCTACAACGGCTCCAAGATCTTCTGTCTAAATGTCAGCTCCATGTCTGCCGTGGAGGTACCACAGGTGAGACACGGTCTAAAGTTAAAACATTACTTAACTGACTGATTTTACATCAGTTGTTGATGTAAATTTTTTCTTGTTTATTGCAATGGTTTCCCTGAAACACTTTAATGCTTTTTGACAATGATCTTATTTCTCTGCCTAGTCAGCGCCCATGTACCAGTACCTGGAGAGGAAAATGTTTAAAGAGGCTTACCAAATAGCCTGTCTGGGTGTGACAGACAGTGACTGGAGGGATTTAGCGACAGAAGCCTTGGAAGGACTTGACTTTGACATCGCCAAGAAGGCCAGTCACACCTGCACAAACCAGTTACTTTTTAATGCACCTCATATTCACACGCCGATTTAAAAAGTGCCAAATTGGCAGATTTTAAGAAACTTAGCTCCTCAAAAGCAACGGCTTGAGAGATCGTAGAACATTTGCTGTCGTCTAAATGATTTATGTGCTTTCTCATTTTTTAGGCCTTCACAAGAATAAGAGACCTCCGCTACCTGGAGCTCATCAATAGCATTGAGGTACAACCTACTCCTGAGAAACGGGGAAAAATTCAAAGTTAATTACACAGTATCTTTTTCCATTTTGGCCAGATTTGACAGAAAGAATAGTGAGAAATGGCTTGGGCGTCGCCATTCATTTTTAACAGTCATTATACATTTAATCGCTAGATGTAACCTATATCCTGGATGACCAGCTCTGATCCTCTCTTACTTGCACATGGAAGCATGCAGACTTGCCTTTCACAGCATGTATGATCTTGTGAAGGAACATCTGTTGAAACTTGACAGTGCCGGGAACATGTTTCTGTATTTTGGAAACGGCAAATATGCAAATATAGTTTTGTTTTTTTCCAGTGCTGTGAGGACAAGTGTTAATTTTATGACTTGAAAATACATGTGGTCTCATACAACAGGTGCAAATATGTAGGGAAGATTCAATCGTGAAATTGACTTCATCTATCAGATGGCTAGTTTTTCTAGTGACTTTGGCGAATGTAGAGGAAAATGAATCCTGTTTGTGTGTGTGTACGTGTTTGTATAAAGGACCGTGTGCGTCTATTTTTGCACGCGTGTAAGTGTTGACTGATTTGCAGGAAAGGAAGAAACGGGGCGAGAATGACAATGAGCTGTTCCTGGCAGATGTCTGTGCCTACCAGGGGAAATTCCATGAGGCAGCCAGGCTCTACAAACGCACAGGTCAAGAGTCAAGAGCCCTCAGTATGTACACTGACCTGCGCATGTTCGAGTACGCCAAGGTGATTAAATCATCAGTTCCCTAAAACATGCGCTTTTACACACAACGTTTCTTCATATCAGTGGGGAAAGAAATATTTGGTATGCCTTGCCTATTATAAGGGTGCAGAACATGTGTTTTTCCTCATCCTATGCGTTTGTGCCAAGTTGGGGCCCCGCACTGTGTTTAAAGGGCCTCCGTTGCCGTCTGTCTTTCATCTCCTCGTATATCACTGGAATGTCTGTGTATATCATCTGATAAGTAGACACACACACACACACACACACACACATACACACACATATTATTGTGACATAAAGCCATGTTCTACACACAATTACATTTTTTAAATGGAGCACAAATGGAGAGGAATAAGGGAAGCGTTGGATCTTCCCCAAATACTTTGATGGGGAGGTCAGTCGGAGTTGGGGGGAAAAAAAAATTCATGCTTTGTTATGTTCATATGGAGGGGGGATACTTTGATCATCGGCCGTGGATTCACATCGCTGGGGAAGATGACACAGTCGTGACTCGTCGGAGTATATTTGTGTGTCTGCGTGTATCAGATTGTATGTGTGTTTGATGTGGCTGCTGTATATTTATGTGACTGTGTGGCCATCTGTTCCCACAAGCTGTATGTTTTAGGTTGGACGGACACCGGAGGCAAAGACCCTCTGGCCGTCTGGCTGTGCGACTCTTACTCATTTCTCCGCTTTGACCCTCGCGGCGACTTCCTGTCCGAACAGAACACACTATCAATAATCAAATTGTAGCCGCAAGTAAGGAATACCAGCCATTTGCATGCGAGTGAACTTTATCAGTCCTGATCTTTGCAGGAGTTTGTTGGTGCAACAGACCCCAAGACCTCTCGGATCCTGATGACTAAGCAGGCGGACTGGGCTAAGAGCAGCAAGGAGCCCCGGGCAGCGGCGGAGATGTACCTGACAGCCGGAGAGCATCTGAAAGCCATAGACATCATTGGGGAGCACGGCTGGGCTGACATGTGGGTGCCACGCCTTATAAACCACCTTTGTCTGCACACATTCCTTCAATCCAGTTAAGCAATTGCACATCAGACAGCAGTGGCATATTTTTAATGCTGCATCTGAACAAAACAAAGTGCTGATTCACCCTTTACATTAAAGCGTGACAAGACCAGAATAATTATACAATTATCTTAAGAAGGCCATTGATATCTGAGCAGCATTTAAATGTTTTGTCTCGGCCGAACTCATTGAAACACATAGCATTGTTGAATGATCTGTAACGACCAGCTGCTTCAGACATCGACAGTTCAACTGAACAGCACTAATTTGTCAGTCGTTGTCAGAAAGACATCGGAGCAGCGGTGCCTTTCAGTTGAAAGGGAAAGTCAGCTCGAATCACAAATCCGGCGTTGGACCCAAAACCAAAGATGTCAAAAATTGGCAGAAGATGTCAGAGTGCCATATTGTGTGCACAGTTACGAATGCATTTTTGGCAGATTGTCAGATTTGTCAGAATTCTAATCTGCATGAGATGTCTTGACATTGCGGGGACACCGGCTACCGACAGCTGCGTCCTTTCCTACTAATTCATATCATCTCCGCAGGTACTGACATAGATATCTGTGAAAGGAAAATATTGCTGAATAAAATCCACTGACTTATATAATGGTGAGGGTCTATTTTACATTTTCTATCTTAGGTTTCAATTATATTGTTAGCGGTGAAACTTCCTGTATTTTGGATTCCTGCTCAAGGGCAGAGCTTGAATACCAATGGAGGAATGACAATATTATTTATATTCATTCTTTTTGTTAATCTGCATTTAACCAGATGAAAACCCTCAAAATACAATTTTAAACATCTGTCAACAGTGATCTGGCCACGAAGGCAACAGCCAAATGTCTGTTTTCTGCAAACAGCGCAAAACAGTACGTTACGTTGCGAACAGTGCTGACTAAAAGAAGCGCTGTCCACACATCAAAAGGCGTTGCATCACCCGGAAAATACAAAACACACACTGACTCGAAAGGCTTCCGGCAAGTCAAAACACATTTGATATTAAGTTTTACATCAAAGGGAGCCGAGAGCCAGCAAAGACAGCAGAGGGCAGGAAATGGAGCAAATTGTCTCATCAAGGCTTGAATCTCGTACCAAAAACCCATTAAAGCCAATGAATCCTCGGACAATCAGCCATCACAGGCTCCTGAGTTACATATCTCTATTAGACGTCTCATCTGGAGCCACGAAAAAAGGAAATGGGTGTTTTTATTTGGGCCGAGATGGTTTATTTATTCATTTTTTTTCTACGATCAGGGGTCTGATGCTCACATCAGACCTCCCCGCTAATTGATTGTGTTCATGCCGCAGGCCTGCCGCGGTGCACCCAGCAGGTCGGCTCGGAGCAGCCTTTAGCCGAACATAGTCGGGGGCTCTTTTACCTAATAAGCATTCAGCTAGTGACCCTGGGTGATTGTACTTCAGAGCAGCCGGCCTCATTTGATGGTTTATCTGTATCGCCCTCTCCGTTTGAGCTAATTTCACTCTTGCCCATGCAGGCTGATTGACATTGCGCGCAAGCTGGACAAGGCCGAACGTGAACCGCAGATCGGAAGAGCACACG
>CAAKHD010004746.1:20957-31526 GCA_901007705.1 Fistularia tabacaria
ACGACGCTCTTCCGATCTATTGTACTTCAGAGCAGCCGGCCTCATTTGATGGTTTATCTGTATCGCCCTCTCCGTTTGAGCTAATTTCACTCTTGCCCATGCAGGCTGATTGACATTGCGCGCAAGCTGGACAAGGCCGAACGTGAACCGCTGGCAAAGTGTGCATTCTACTTCAGGAGGCTGAAGCACCACGGCTATGCCTCAGAGACCTACTCCAAGATGGGAGATTTGCAAGCCCTGCTGCAGCTGCATGTGGAAACCAGGCACTGGGACGAGGTCTGACACGCTCATTCACAAACCAGAGACACACCTGCTCAGCTCATCACATCGTATATATATACTGTCCAGAGAAAATCACATAGATATATCACGAGCCAAATGAGGCTATGCTAAATTTAGTGCCGTCTTACTCAGAAACCCAAACAACACAAGCCAAAACATGCGCTTAGTCGATTTATTTTTTATTTATTTTTTCTACATAGACGTCACGAAAGTGTATTGTGTTTGTTAAAGTGGGCACAGACGAACGCTAACAATGACACAATGCATGTGCCAGATTTCCTTACGCGCTGATAAACAGAAACTGAATCCATGCAAACACTCCACAGCTAATCATCCAGCTTGGGGGTTTCTCTGAAATGATGCCCATGCGATGATTAGACTGGAAATCACACAACAGTCTGGCGTGCTGAAAGAATATCAGCTTTAAAAGCTCTATTCTGCTTCCAATAAAATTCCTCCATCAAGGCCCGTCGTGCCTCTCAGACAAGAAGAAAACATTGCATTTCTGTAATCCGTCCGCGGTGCTTTAATCAACTCAAAGGTGTCGCAGACATGGGCATTGGTGATTTCCATGCTAAATAGTCAGAGCCTGAAACAGAACATGGAATCCCGGTCATGTGCCTATCCTGTCGAGTCTCTGGAAGTATTCCTGGATATTTATTTGATCCTCGGAGAACATAAAAAGGAGCGGAGGGAGGGAGACAGACAGACAGAGGCTGGGAGAACAGTTTTCATATGGCTCATTGGGGGGAGGTGGACATCGAGACAGGATGGAGTGCAGACATGGTTACAGGATTGGACCATATGGAGGCTACTGCACTGACTTACCTAACACAGTGTTTTTCCAAATGGCTGTGGACACAGTGGCTCGGGACACCCACTTTCACTCTTTTATGATATGGTAAGACTAGCGTGTGTTTCTTGGCTCTGGGTCTGCAACAGGACATTTAGATAATCATTCACTGTGACAGAAGATATGTGTCCACAGGGCCCTACGAGGGTTCTTAATATCCTGTCATTCAGGCGGCGCACTGGGTGTAGTTGTGGTTGTAATTGAGTGTAAAATCAGCCCCGCTGACGCACAGTCGTTTGTTGTAATTAATAATGCTGCCACCGTGTTTTGACTGGAGGTAATTTGCGTTTTACAGAATAATGGGTGGTAACTGCCGAGTCCCCAAAGAGCTGCAGTGCGGCTGCAGTCCTCGCACAGCAAAAAAGTAACACCTTGACTCTTGTGGCCGTTTGACAGGCGTTCTCGCTGGTGGAGAAGCATCCCCAATTCAAAAATGACGTATTTGTGCCGTATGCCCAGTGGCTGGCCGAGAACGACCGTTTCGAAGAGGCACAAAAAGGTAAGTTCGCATTGACAACGGGAGTGAAACCTTCTCCGCCGCTCGCTCTGCATCGGATGGCTGTACATTTAGGTCCAGATTACGGTCTGTGCTTTCATTACTGTTTGAATAGACATGAAACAGGCAGGGTGTTTTTTTTCATATGGAAGCGATAAAGCCCGGTCAGCTCTGGACATTTTCACTACTTGTACAACTTTGTGCGTATCCACTGTAAAACATGATCCGCTTTGCTGGAGCGGAGCAGCGCAGAGCTCTGTTGCCTGTTAACTGAATGACATGCATGCATGCCTCTAATCACCAGAACTACAAGCAGCTCTGATGATGATTACCAACTGTAACCATAGTTATAATCAGCTCATAGATTTATAATTATGATCTCAGCAGGCATATTTCCTCCTCTACATAATCTTCCTCTGCCTGTCTCGGCATGGAATACACCACTGAACAGGCCTGATTGTACTGGAGCTTGCTTATGGTCCTGCATTTTGCTGATTGTGTGTATTTTGGTCTACCAGCCGAGCGGTATTATGTTACTTGTGATGTAATTGAGGGCTAAGCCTCCCGTCGGTCCCTTGTCCACCACGCTGATGGGTCCCAGTAGCAGGAATAGTCTCAGTCGGCTGGCACATATTTTAGGGGCCTCAAGTGGCACTGCTATGTGACCGGTGACTTTATCATAGTCCCATTTGTTACATTCTTATAAGGTCTTGCGGAAATGAATCCAAACGGAAATTATTCCAGAGGCGTAAAATCCCTCAAAAATCACTAGATGGTGATTTCATGTACAGCATTCAAGTTGTTCAATCATGAATTTGACCTAGCTGGTTGCCACGGGGGTGGCACGGTGGCGGAGTTGTTAGCACTTCAGTCTCACAGCAAGATGGCCCGATTCTAACAGGGGGTCGTTTCTATCTGGAGTCCGCCACGTTCACTCCCTGTGGCTTTCTAGAAGGTTCAATGGTTCATTTGAGAGACGTATGAATCAGAGGGTGAAGGAATGCTACCGGCTACTCCTGAGTGCAGGATAAGCAGTACGGTTAATGAATGAATGATTCGCACGCTAAATATATAAAAACGGCATTTGCCGAGAGGATGGATTTCCGAAGGCCGAGCTCGGAATCGTACTCATCATAACCAGGAAGCCGCGTCGGCCGATGTGAGTCGGCGCTGCTGTTGCACTCCGCATGCGTGTCTGCCTCAGTGTAGGCTCCTGCAGTGGAGGCTCCTGTCGGGGGCTGAGTGATGTGAGCTGAAAGTCGCTGAATGAGAATTTTTTTCCACTTGTAAAAATGATATATTCCATATCACTGTACAATATTGTCTGATTTATTATTTTTTATCCAGCTACGTTTGTCGATGAATATTTACAACGGATATAAGCCCCGACCCCTGCTGTGAACCCCCCATCCCCCCGACGGGGTTGATTCATCTTTGTAACAATCCTAAAGATATTCACTATTTATTTGTCTCTCATGACTCAAGCATTACTAGGCGGAGATAAGATGTTTATCTTATGAGCACCATTGTCTCAGGAAACAAAGGCTTGCCACGGCATGTTAAAGACATATCAAGGCAGGATGTGTCTTGTTTGCTTGAAAGTGATAGTCAGATGAAGTGGAATAGTAATGATAGCGGCATGGAGCACATCAGTCACCCTTATTACGTTTTATTAAGGCGGTTATTTTCCTGCGAATATTAAAGCATTGTCTTTGCTTGCAAAATGCTTAGTGATAACAGTTCTTGATATTTAAAGAAGCACATTGACACAATAGCATAGCATATTAGATATCAGCCGGCTCTAGTGATAAGCTAATGCATCCTGTCTGAAACGTTGTAATTTAAATGACTAATGAGATTATGATGCAATATTGCAACTGATAATTATCCACAGTCCATTATGCTATGTGCAGACTAAGGTTACAGCTGAGTTTTAGTTGTTGTTGTGTACTTGGGTTTCCCGCAGGATGGGGAAGGCATTTAAAAAGTCCAAATGATTTCAAATATGAATATGTAGCAGGAAGCCGCTTATTGAGAAGCGTCTCCTTCCACGTACGTGCTGTTGTCACCCCTTTACATTGCACCGTTACATAACGCGATAAATGACAAGTGGCGCTCTGGAGCGAGCCAAACGAAGAGCGCCACCCACTCAGACTCAAGGTTCATTTAAAGGAGAGGAAAGGAAACCGTTAAAATGCATAGTGGAGCCGCAGCGTTTGTTTACTCACTGTGAAATAAGTTTTGGCGAGCGTGAAGAAACAGCGACGACAACTTGTACCAAATATGTTTCCTGCCAACGAATAAATAAATGAAAACGTGTAAGATGACAGTGTGAATCCTGCAGCGGCAGCAGACATTTTTAAGAGAACATAATAACAGCCTGTTCTTCAACCCCGCCCCCCACCCCCCACGCTTTCACTCAGCGTTTCATCAGGCAGGGCGACAAACTGAAGCCGTGAAAGTTTTGGAGCAGCTCACCCACAACGCCGTGGTGGAGAACAGGTTCAACGACGCGGGGTATTATTACTGGATGCTGTCGATGCAGTGTCTGGACATCGCCCGGGGTGAGGCCTGCCTTTTTTTAACACACTTCCGCACCGCGTACATCAACAGACAGATGTTACGCACGAACCTCCATAACGTCCGCGTCTGTCTTAAACCAGAAAACGAAGAACAGAGGGATGAAATGCTGAAGAAGTTCAACCGTTTCCAGCATCTGGCTGAGCTCTACCACGTCTACTGCTCCATTCAGCGTTACACAGTGGGTATACCAGACTCGGTCTCCCCCGATCTTTGGGCCGTCATTTGATTAAAACCGGAGGGAGGTGTCACGATCGCAACTGGATCCGCTGTCGGATTGAAATCGCTTATCCCTAGAAAGAGTATCTTTGAGGTGGACTCTCGGTCGAGATGAAATATTCCTCGTCCCTGCCCTTTTTTAAACATCTGCCCTGCAGTTTTTCATGAAACACCGCCAGTCTGACAGGAAGGAGGCCTGCTTTTGCAAGATTATGTCAATCCCAGAATTAAGTCCCGGCCGATAAGGATTTCACAGACACATTAAGGTTGTCACACATTTTGGATAAAATAGTTGTGGTTTCAGAGTTGACGTATACAACATACTTTATAAATAATAGATACGCTCCATCTTAAACCGGACGGACCGTGTCAGAGGAGCAGCAAGCTGCTTGATGGATCACAATGACCGTTCAACCCGTGGCCTTCCCCGCAGCCCCTGCTCCAAACCTACTTACAAATAAGCAATTCCTGGCTGTGGGCATTTTATGGATGACCCGGCCTGTTTCGTGGCCCTCAAGTTTGTTGTTACAGCTTTTTGCTCCGGTGTGGTCACACCCCTTCCTACACAGGGCATTCTGTGATCCAGACCAGAGCAGGAAACCTTTACATCACATGTTAACTCTCCCGGTCAGGCTCGATGGATCTGAACTACTTTGGAGTTGCCGTTGCGATAAAGAGCCCTGATAAAGAGTGCATGCCCCAGCAGGTTGGCTTTTTCCCTTTAGCTGCAAAAACTCGGGCTGCTTTGACACGGGAAATGGGGATATTTCAGCGGTGGCTCAACACCGGGGTTGTTTTCTATTTTTTTTTTTTCAAATTCATTCTTAGCCATCTTTTAGCGTTTGTTTTTCTCTCTTTTCTTCAGGATGAACCGTTCAGCTCCCACATGCCCGAGACGCTATTTAACATCTGCAGGTTCCTCCTGAACAACCTGACCAAGGAAATACCGCTAGGAATCTCCAAAGTGTATCCTCCCGCGCAAAAATCTTGTTTGGACGTTGCTTCTCTTAAGAGAGTCTAATCAAACATGGCAGAGCGAGCGAGTGACGTCGTAGAGAAAACAAACAGTTAGATGCCGCCGCCGGAGTCATGTCCTTCTGCTGAGAGGAAGAAAGGAGGTGATCATGGGGAGGAGGAGAGGACGCCATCAGGAGACACGCTCTCTGTTATCTAAACAAATGATTTGATTACGGAAAGCTGGGTTTGCGTTCACACAGACCAACAACATGCTTTAATTTGATGAAATATCCACTTAGAAGTCCCCACAGCCACACATACAAATCCGCACTGTGTGAGCAGCATGTTCCCCGAAGAACTTTAGATTTATAAACTCTGCCCCGCTGCATCGGTTTGAACAATTAAACAAAATGTCAGAGAGAATTTGGCCCAGCTAAACTGCGCAACAGGGGCACGCACATTTATCAAGAGCCCCGGCCGACGAACAGAACTGGGTGTGTGGGAGGAGCTGCAGAGCGGCCGGGTCGAGAGGAAAGGAGAGGAGTTTTGTTCAATTTGAGGAGATGGAAGAGTTCCAGCGCCGAGCCGCTGCAGCTGCAACTCATTGACCTGTCACTGCCACTCTCCCACAGCACTTTGAACAATCGGTCTCCATGTAAACACAAATAAGCAACAATTTTACCCGCGCCGGCTCCAGAGCCTATAGACGCTCGCTAGCAAACCAACAGGGGTATTGCTTTCAAGGCGTTTGGCCAACATGACTCGCCGTGTGCGATTGGCGTTGAGAAACCAGCGCTCCAGTCAGAGTGTTCAGACTGCAGACTCTTCATCTCTCGTTAGTTTTCCTTTACCTGATGACAAGTAACACCTTGTTTGCCTTGGCCAAGCAGAGTGGAAAACTGGGTGCCTATAAGCTCGCCAGGTACTGCTACGAGAATCTCCAGAAGCTGCGTATACCCTCTCGCTTTCAGGAGTCCATAGATCTGGGCGGCCTCGCCATTCGCTCCAAGCCCTGCCGGGACAGCGAGGTGGGTACCGTCGGCCAGTATCCACGCTTCGGGTTTTTTATCGACGGTTTGAGTGTCGTGATTCCACAATGGACATGGATGATTTTCTGCATAAAAGCGTTCGAACGAAAAGAAAAAAAACAAGTATAAAAAATGAATTGAAAAAAAACTGCAAATTGCAAGATATGTCCTTAAACTCAGCAAGTAATGACATGAGACTTAGCAGGAAATTCAAAAAGAACAAGCTGAATAAATAAAATCAAATGAAATAATTTATCAGTGACCAGAAAGAATGACGTAGCTTGGAACCTCAGAACATCTCAAAATATTCTTGTCAGAATCCTCTGACGGTAATGCAGTGGGTGCATTTTGATGTAGCATCGAGCCTTTCTGACTTGAACTCGGCGAAGCAGATTTGACCTGCTATTGATCATGCAGAGGCTTTCCGCCCTCAGTTTAGCTGCCGTGATGATGTAATATGGGACATCCTGCAGTGAAACAGTGTCGGAAGTCGACTATCATCAATGTACCGACGGCCTTTTCCGACCCCGGCTCAAACAGGAAGCGCGCTCTCAAGGTCGCATTTCAGACGACCTGTAGGTTTGCATTAAATCTCGGGACTTTGTTGACTTCGGCTGCTGCGGAAAAGCTGAAAGTCGTCGGGGCTTCTGCCTGCGGAAATTCCGGCTTTGGCTGTTGTTACCGCAGTCGGTGATTTAAATGTTGCTCTGCTTTTGCTTATCCCGGCGATTGGTGTCGCAGGACCTGATAGAGGGCATGATGTGCTACCGATGCTCCACCAACAACCCCCTGCTGAGCAACCAGGGATGCGGATGCATCAACTGCAGGCAGCCCTTCATTTACTCAGCTTCATCATATGGTAAGCGCCAGCTTAGCGGCAGATTGCACCACAACTTGTGTTTTTTGTGTATTTATTCCAACGTGTTTTCTTGCTCCAACAGAGGTTCTGCCCCTGGTGCAGTTCTACCTGGAGGAGGGGATCGGCGACGAGGAGGCCGTGTCTCTCATTGACCTAGAAGTCCCTCACGCGGATCAGAGGGAAACGCGCTGGCAGGATACGGACAACGGAGGTATCCTCTGTTTATCTGCACGCTAATACAACCCAGGCAAAGGAGCAGGCCATGTCTCTTTTCGTCGGAGGAGCTGCTAACGCGTCACCTTGCTGGTCGCGGGAGCTTATGTTCCTGCCCTGAAAGACCACACAGCTCCTCCACGCAGCACACGTGACTCCTCTCTGCCTTGTGACAGTTCTAAGAAGCTGTTTTAGTCTACGCTGGCCTGGATTTTGTGTTGGTGGTTAAGCTGTCAGAGCTAAGTCATCTTAGCTCTCGAGCTAATAGGGTTAGCGAGGCTCTCCTGTCTCATCTTAATGACACTAACCCTTCGAGCCACAGCCCTAGTGCGGGGATTAACCTGCATTAGCCGGCAGACACTCAAGGGCACCGAGGTCTGCTCTGTTGTTGCAAAGCCACGCTTTGATTGACAACCACAACCGATATTACATTTTGAACACTTTGGCTGTTGCACAGACGGAGTCATTGTTGTTGGTCTTCTCCCGCATTAGCAGTGGCAAAAACCAGCCACGCGTCGCGGTTGAACTGTTCTCCCTTTTCTGAATTTGTCCTCGACTTAACGCCCATCAGAGCTGCAGGCTTTGAGGATTGATGATGTTTTGGATGACGCAGTGGAAGACCCATTCACCGCCAAAATGAGTTTCGAAGTAAGTACGGACCTGGAGGGATGAGGCGACGAGCTTTCCGCCGACTGGGCGCTAAGGCTCAGGGTGACGCGGTTACAGTCAGTAACGGAGCGTGGACGTGTTCGTCTGTGTTCCCAAACAGCAGGGAGGCTCAACCTTCGTCCCCGTCAAGGTGAGCCAGTCGGTGCTGCGCTCCATGAGCAGGAGGGATGTCCTGATCAAGCGCTGGCCCAAGCCCCTCAAATGGGAATACTTCCGCTCCCTGCTGCCCGACGTCAGCATCACCATGTGCCCCACCTGCTTCAAGGTACGGCGTTGGGCGCCGAGACTCCCCGACGAGCCGTTCCTTCTCATTTTGTCGACAGTCATCGCCCCTCTTCAATTATTCAGTCCGTTTCTAAATTTTCCGCTCTCCTATTTTCCCCGTAGATGTTCCACAGCGAGGATTATGAGCTTCTGGTGCTCCAGCACAACTGCTGTCCTTACTGCCGCAGACCCATCGACGAGCCAAACTGAACGCAACTCAAAGAGGGACTCGAGAATGCCAGATTTTGTTTTGTTAACGTCAAGCAGAGCCAGTGAGAATACCCGCAAAAGAAGTAAAGTGAGGGCTTGAAAGCACTCTCTCTCCTTCCAACACCAAATCCACGCTAGCAATAGCCCTTCTTTTTACATGGAGAAATGTGAGACGCCCTCAATGGAGGAATCCTACTCCTTCTCCCACAAGGCACTTGTCCATTAGATGGTACGACCACATATCTTGATTGGTGTCCCGTCCGTCAGCGGAGTGTACGTGTGCGCGGTGTGAGCGCGGTCGTTGTGAAAACAGTCCAAAAAGTGCACCATCAGCCCGGCGAGTCCTGCTGGATTACTTGGATCAGATTACCCGGAGCTGTCACTGACGACGTCATCGGTTGAAAGGACGTCGGTGCCAAGCGGAACAAAGAAAAAATAAACATTTATTCAAAAATGATAAATCGTTTGTTCTCTCTTAAAAATGTGCTTTTAACAAAAGACCAGGGTTTTTTTTTTCCCCCCGCAGAGACTGTACTTTATCGCTATGAGCAGCAGGGGATGTCACCTGTGCATTTAGGGGGAAAGTATATTTTTATAAGGCTGTGATTGACATGAATTTCCAATAAAAAGCTGTGGTTCACTTCACCAACTGTTTTTTGTCACTATTGTCATTCTTCTGCGGCTCTCTTTGTGCCCGAGTGTCAAGTGGAATAATAAGTTCTTACTTTTTTCCGATTAAACTTTTGGATTTGAGGGCTGAGGGGAGGGTGTCAGCGCCGAGCAGCACGCCCCAGTGCTTCTGATTGCATGTAAGGGTATAAATCGAGCTCTGCATTATGCAGCGGCGAAGGATTAGGCTTCACGGATGCAAATAAGTGGAATTGCTCAAGAAATTTAATTTGTATTTTCTCCGCCCTGAACGGTTTGAGTCGCGGCGAGGCCGCTTTGCCCCTCTTCGCTCTCCCTCCTCCTCCTCCTCCTCCTCGTCCGCCGCCTCGCGCTGATGATGCATTGATGTACATGACAGTAATGACGGGGTTTGGACAGGCATGGTTGTAACCTCTGCCCTTGAAAATGCTTAACATAACAGCTATTTCTGGAGTCCTTTGTAACGCCAGTTATGAGTCCGTGTTTGTGTGAGGCAAAGAGAGGAGGGGGGAGCCGTGATTGAGTGTCTTAATTCCATCTCCGCTAACTCTTTGCTTCGTACGCGTCCCTAATCCTGCCGGCCTGTTAAAAGGTGCCGCACCACCTCGAGGGGCTGCAGAGCACATCTTCCATTTCCCTCTCCGGCCGCACAAGAACGCCCTCGTTGGTGTTTTTAATCCGGGGACGAGGCGGACGAGATCGGGCGCACTGAGCAGCTCCGGGGGGGAAAGCGTCGCCGCCGCCGCCGCCGCCAACCGCAGCCATGAACGGCACAGAGGGACCCAACTTTTACGTCCCGATGTCGAACAAGACGGGTGTGGTGCTCAGCCCCTTCGAGCACCCGCAGTACTACCTGGCCGAACCGTGGAAGTACTCTCTTCTGGCCGCGTACATGCTGTTCCTCATCATCACCGCCTTCCCCATTAACTTCCTCACCCTGTATGTCACTGTCAAGCACAAAAAACTGAGGACCCCCCTGAACTACGTCTTGCTCAATCTGGCCGTGGCCGACCTCTTCATGGTGGTCGGGGGCTTCACGGTGACGCTCTACACGGCCCTGCACGGATACTTCATTTTAGGTGTGACCGGCTGCAGTATTGAAGGATTCTTCGCCACGCTGGGAGGTAAGACTGTTCCCCATCTTCTGTTTCCCATTCTCCCCCCCCCCCCCCCCCCCCCCCCCCCCCCCCCACAACCTCCCCCCCCCTTTACAAAAATAAGTTTTTTTTTTTTTGTCTTTCCGGCGGCGTCGCGGGGGGGGTGGGGGTTTTTGTGTGGGTCTCGCGCCAGT
>CAAKHD010004747.1:13814-46879 GCA_901007705.1 Fistularia tabacaria
ACCAGGAGCCACACAAGCCTTTTGAAATTTAAAGTTAACAAGGCATATAGCTGGGGTTTTTTGCCTTTATGCTATGTATACACAAAATATGTGTTGCATTTTGTAAAATAAATTAACAACTGCAGAGAAAACAAAATTACTTTTTGTTTTTGGGTGTGGGCCTTAAGATACATGTGACGATCACTGACACTTGCGTCACACCAGTCCCTACAATTTTCACCTGCTGCCTGTGTAAATACAAAACTAAAAGGTTCCCCTGAGAATAATTTCTAGATATACATTTGAAACATCTGAAAAGGCCCTGATAGTTTCAGATGCTTCATTTTCCTGATGATGGGGTTTAATATATATATATGTGTGTGTGTGTGTGTGTGTGTGTGTGTGTGTGTGTGTGTGTGTGTGTGTGTGTGTAGGTTGAAAGGTTTTGGCTTATCAGACATGTTGCAGGAACCTTCTTGCTGTGAGGTGTCAGCCACTCTGTGATTCCATATCAGCTGATATTTTCATTTGACAATGAACTGGGGATTTCTGTATGAAGTTTACATGATAGAATCAGATAGATGCCGTGTAACTTACAGGTGACTGGTCAAGGCTACACCCTGCCTCTCACCCAATGTCAACTTGGAGATCCACATATGTGATCTACATGGGTCTGCATCATGGGACCTTTGTAATAGTCGTGGCTCATTTTTAAATACCAGGTTTTCCATAACATACTAATGACATCCTCAGCGAGACAGTAAACAAATTACTGTAAATATTTGAATGTTTAGCTGTGCTTTATGATGGTGATGAGTACCTGTCAAAAATGTCTGATCAGGTATCAATGATATGTTACATAACAGCTAAGTACAAGCACTTATTTTGGGACATATGACATGTTGAAATATGACAAAGGGTATGTGACTATTTGAATTATTAAAATGTTTATCAAATTAATTATAACAATATTAAATAATGACAAAATCACAACATTTTAGCTGTACCTGCCACTTGGGTCAGAAGCCTGCTATCAACATTATTCTCAATTAGCTTCTGATGTAAAATTAATAAACTGCAATTCTGCAGAAACCTTAAAGAATAGGGGATTACATAGTTGAAAGTGTGCTAACCTATAGGAAATCTTGTAATGATGTTTCTGTTACACTATGGCAAGGTTATGACACTGCAAAAAGAGACCAGTTTCATAGTTGTCAAATGAACTTCTTATACATTCTGGTAGAGATTTTGATGGGCTTTTGCTATATTCATCGCCATGGGAAAGCAATCTACAACCTAAAGTTTGATACAAGCTTCTTTTGATTGTAAAGCATGTTGCAATACAGTGTTGTGATTTTCACTAAGATGAATAAGGTTAATTACTTTAATAGGATTGTATATAGGTAATATGTGTGATGAGTAACGTGAGTGTTAGTGTAGCAGGCCTCACCAGCAACTTTTGACTTATATTTCTTCCATGACATAATTGTTTTGATTTATTAGTTTTTCATGTTCATCCTGATTCTTACATCACTATTTGGTTAACATATTGGTCTTCTTCTCTAAATTTTCAGTAAAATCTTTTGCATCTGAAAATGCGTTTGCAGAGTCTTTTGTCTGTAGTCTATAATGCTTACCCTTTACACAGGGTGTCATTAGGACTGGAGCAGATGGTTGGATGTGAACTGTTTTTAGGGGGAAACAAGAATCACAATCACTATGGGATTTAGATCAGTTGACTGATGCTACCTACATTTTCATGCTTGTCATATTGTGCACCAATGCCCATTGTTATAGCATTTTTTACAAGTGACATCATGTGTTGATGAGGTAGTTCATATTACACTGTATCTAAATTATCATGTGATTGGTGTAGTCAATGATTGAGATTTAGATACAGTGTTTCTGCAGAAGATGGTAATGTATATGCTTATGTGGTCTTATCTTGATTTTTTTCTCCACATTTTTCATAGTTTTTAGTTTGATCTCAATTCCCTCAAAAACAAAGACTGTCTTTCGATGATCTGACACAAAGATGACCCATCATGGTTCATTAAAAATGCCTTCAAAGGGTTATTGAAGCCAATACAATATGCAAAATCCATTCCGAGGCAAATATTGAACCAAGTAATGCAACAAGTAAAACCACAGCCCTTCCTTTGTTTTCATGACCTACAAATAAAACACAGGGTCAGTTTCCAAAGAGCAAGTGGGTTGATTTTTTTGTAGTTGTTAGATAGTAATTATAAATCATTGATTTATACAGAACTCATGAGTACTGTATCTAATTCCCTATTCGACAGACAGCATGCATATTGCCTACTGGTAATGTTTCGCATCTGGTCAGCATTCCTCTCTCACACTCACTCAAACACCATTCCCATATCCTTCTCCACAAAAAGCTCATTTTGTTGAAAAAGTCCTCCTCATTCTTTTTTATTTGTCTTATTTATTTTATCCTGGATTGCTTATTGAAGGATGGCAGCGACATGCACCAGACACCTCACGTACACCCCCTTCAGATGCGGCACAATTCTGTTTGCCTCACCTTTTCTCTGCCTTCTGTTTATTGTCTGATCAGCAAGAATAATTCTGTCAAACACTTATCTGAAAATCTGAAAGGAATTACACAAGCTGTAGAAAATCAAGGTCTATCTAATAATACAATAAATCTTTCTACAAATATTTCAATTGGTGACATGCTGAGAAACAGATACGAGGATTCATAACGCGTCCTAGTTTTTGAGGGACTCCGCGTTTGGAGGCTTGGCTTGGTTCGCCATTGTCACACCTTGAGATCCTGCTTGTATCTGATTGGGAAATGTACAAATTCATCTGTTACTTAAGAAAATGTTAAAAAAGAACACTTATACAGTAATCAAAGGGTATTTGAAAATGCTACCCCATTGATAAAAATAACTTCTCAATTGAATAAGATTTTTGACTGACTTCATGAATGAGCTGGTCTATAATGTGTGAAATGGTTGTATTTCTACACTTCTAAAAAAATGAAGTCAACATTTGAAAACAAAGTACGATGTGAAGTGCAAGCAAGTTACTATCATTACAAATTGATAATGGCTTATGAGGGAATTTTGTGGTGGAAGTCTGAAATAAAGCTTATATAATTAAAGCTTTGAAATACGATACTTCTGGCACACATGAACCAGAAAAGTTTATTGGAGTTGTCAAATCAGAGGGATACAAACTTGAGCAGCTACTTTGACTTACATTCCAACCGATGGGTATTTACACGTTCAAGCTGCAGTGGCTCGCAGCTCTGAATAGGGAATGGCAGTTAAATTTCTATCTCAAGCTCATGTTGGTGAGTTGTCTTTGTACAATTATTTCAGGTCGAAGAAATGCAATATTTGACATTAGGAAACAGGTTGAAGTCAACTTGTCATTCAGTTAGTTTCTCTCAGAGACACCTGATGCAGTAACCCACGGGTCGGCAACCTTTACCACTCAAAGAGCCATTTGGATCCGTTTCTGAACTGAAAGGAAAACACCAGGAGCCACACAAGCCTTTTGAAATTTAAAGTTAACAAGGCATATAGCTGGGGTTTTTTGCCTTTATGCTATGTATACACAAAATATGTGTTGCATTTTGTAAAATAAATTAACAACTGCAGAGAAAACGAAATTACATTTTAGCATTAAACAAAACATTTTGAACTCAAAGACATTGGGTTGAAGGTCACTTTTAAGCAAAGTACTCAATGTTTATTTGAGTCCTTCTTGTATTTATGAAAAAACAAAAACAAACGTAACTTATCCACCGGCAGCAAACCAAAAATGCCGTCCTCTCTCATTGTGCTGACATCCTTTCACTGGCGCATGCGGTCAGCTGTCAACCTGAATAATAAAAGGTCTATTTCACTGAACAATGACAAAATATGAATATATGCAAAATAATAGGCAATTTAAATATTTATCATACTTGGTTAATGTAATTTCTGCTCCTGAACCTCAGCACACAGCATCTGCCTGTCAGGGCTGTATGTCATCACCTTCATCTTCACACAGGATTGTAAGCTGTCCTCTGTGAGGCATGCACGATGTTTGCTTTTAGTTGTTAAAGTTCATGTGACAAATTTTTTTTCAAATGTTTTATTTAAATGTTACAAGATCGCCATAATCTTCAACTTTAGAATTACATTCTAAAAATGAACGAACTAAGACAAAATTTTAAAATAACATTTTAATTAAACACTCATTCATTATTTTACAAAGCCACATCAGAGGGATCAAAGGGCCGCATGCGGCTCCCTCGGCGCGGATTGTCGACCCCGCATTAACCCTCTCTAAAAATACTTGGTTGTAACAGGACCAGGATGCTGTGTCTTGTTGAAATTATTAAATACATGAACAAAGTCATGAGATTTTATTGTTTAGAATTTGCTATTGAAAGAAGTTGCAGCAAATCTCACGGCATCTTTCTGGTCTTCTTAATATCTAGCTTTTGAGCATCCATTGGAGTATGTAATGCTATCTCGCAGGTGCACTCTGTTTTGTATGAGTTGACTGTTGCGATAGTAACAGTAACATAAGTGGAGGATGATGTGGCCATGTTAGCATATCCAGTTGTTTCTAAGATTTCTCCTGTAGGCTAAGTGGGATGAGGGTGTTGCCTGTATGAATGTTTCTTGAAGCTTCTTTTTACTACTGTTTCAATTTGATTTGCCATAATCCATATATTTATTCAGTGATGTTTATCAAGGTAGCACTCTGGCACTTTTATTCCCTCAATGTTGGCAAACCTTGAATTTGGGTCGAGTCTCATCATCTGTTTTCCATTTAATCCATCAGAGAACTGGAGCCGAGTCGACAAGTTTGAGATCATGCAGTCACTATGTTTGAACTGTAGGTGTTTACATGTTTCAGAATTCCTTGATTTTATTTCTTTCTGTCATGAACAGGATTCTTCTTCTTCTTTTCCTTAGGCTTTTCCCTTCAGGGGTCGCCACAGCGAATCAATCTTCTCCGTCTAACCCTATTTTCTGTATCCTCATCTCTCACGGCAACTACCTTCATATGCTCTCTCATTACGTCCATAAATCTTCTCTTAGGTCTTCCTCTAGACCTTCTGCCTGGCATCTCCAATTCCAGCATCCGTCTACCAATATGTTTCCTATCCCTCCTCTATCCCTGATTTGCATATTTGGATTTGGCTAAATTTTTACGCCGGATACCCTTCCTGACGCAACCCTCTGCATTTATCTGGGCTTGGGACCGGCTCAGGGACGTACTGGCTTGTGCCCCCCTGAATTTGGCTCCAGGAGACACTGGCCCGGGCCGCCCTGAGGCTGCGTTATATAATACATACGTATATGTATATGTATGTGTATATGTATATGTAAGATAAGATAAGGTAAGATAATACTTTATTGATCTCCACAGGGGATATTCTTTTGTCACAGCAGTGTAACAATAACAATATTAATGAATATGAATATAAATATAAGTAAGAGAGACAATTAAAAGGTAGTCAAAAAATATCTATATCTTGCCTTTTTTACATCATGGCCATGGGACAACAGATGAAAACTAGTCTTCTGGCCAATTCTGGCTTTTTGAACAATGTGTAATCATGTGTTTTATGAAATTGCATGGTCTTCTTTCAAATAAACTAATAACAATTAAAAAAAATTGTTAGCTAGGTGAACAACAACAGGGACAAACTAGACAATATAATGGAAAATAAACAGCAAGGGTAAGAATAGACAACCAAAAATGACAGCAAGGGCAAGAATAGAAACAGAATGACAACAACAATGACAAAAATAAGGATTAGGATAAAAATGGACAACGGAGTAAGGGCACGAAATTTATGAAGGAGTGAGGTCGTGGTAGGTAGTTATTTTTGTTCTAAGGTTTTGATTGGTTAATAGTGTAATTGCTAATGGATTGTGTAGACATTTTGCTCTATCGAAGTAGTAAATATCGGGTTTTTTTTTTACAGCAGAAGAACATCTGTCCCGTTGTTCACCGTTTGATTGTGGGCTCTAAGTCAAGAGACCAAGCTTATTTTGGAACTTGTAAATACAGATAATGAAATAAAGGTTTGTTTGTTGAATTTATATTGTTAATAAATCTTTACTAATGGGTCATTGGATGGAGTCTAAAGTGAGTAACATGGAGTGGTTGCATTCAGTAGTTGCTTATTGGATGCAAAATTTAACTAATTATGAGGAAGCAGGTATCTGCATATTATAGGTTTATTACACGATAAACTGAAGTACTAGAATATAAAAGTTGTAAGATAAGCCGTTATTCCACTCTAGGTCCTGGAAGAGATGGCATAATAAGCTATAGGAAAAGATTGTTTGAGTTTATAGGAAGGGTTGGTCAAACTCATGTTTCGACTTGAATTGATCAATTAAAGTTTAATAATTAGTCAACAAATTTTTAATGCATCTGTGGGTATGAGAAATTCATAATTACACATATGGTTTGGTAGTATGGTGACTCATTCTTTATTAAGGATTTCTTTAGTGTGGTTATTTTAAGTCCTGAATTACATGAATTGACGCCAGTTGACATCATATGACATTTTTTGTTTAGGTAAGATATGAAAATAAAATAATCATAGAGATTATTGAGTAGCTAATTAAGTAAAAGAATGTATAAAACTGCATGAAACATGTTTATCTTGTATTGAAAAGTCTTTATGAATAACGCATTAGGCCTTAAGTAATTATTTATTCATTCTAAATAATGTGAAATTGCCATGCAGTGTTACTCACTGTTTTGGTTGTGGTGTTGGTCATACACTCGTAGGCAGCTGTGAATCATTTTCAAGACTGTTATGGATGCAGGACCGTTTGGAGGAAGACATTCTAGGTTAGAATTAGTGGGAATGAGCGGAAAGTTCAGCACCTGCATGTTTGTTCTGTGCACGTTTCATTCAAACATGTGCAGACACTCCCAAGAAATTTTGCTGAGCAATGGGGATAGGTGGGTTAAAAGAATAATTTTACAAGATATTTAAATTGTCCATACTTTTCAAAAATGTATCTCTTGGAAACAATGCTGAAACATCTTAATCAGGTCACCTGTGTTTTCTGTGATGTTTTGAAATCTTTCCCGCTTTGTCTCCCCTCAACCCAAAGCCCATTTGTCTAACAGAAGAATGAGGAAGAGGAGGAACTGTACCCTCGGGACCACCTTGGAAAGTTTTTGTGAAGTCTCCATGAAAGCATCAGAAGAGGCTCTCTAGCAATCGAAACCAATGGCCAAGAAAGGGCGTACAAAGGGCGAGAAGCCTGAAGCACTCATCTCTGCCCTGCAAGCAGCCAATGAAGATCTCAGGTCGAAACTGACTGACATTCAGATAGAGCTACACCAAGAAAAATGCAAGGTATGAACCAAAAGTCAGTATGGCCTAAACATTTTTTTGAAACTAAGGCCTTTTGTCACCATACACAGCACAAGTCACTCTTTTGAAAGCTCATTGGATTTAGTTTAGTTTATTTTAGTTAGTCTTATGTGTTTAACTTGATCCATACCATTTACAGCTGCTTTACCAATCTAAACAGGGTGTCTGTCAAGGCCCAACTATCCTCTACAGCCGGAGTCTGTATGTATTATGTGTGGTGTTGTCAGTTAATGTTTGTCTATGCTTCTTATTTCATGCTTTTTCAAACCCAATGAAGTACTATCAGGTTATTTTTGTAACTAAGATTTGTCTGTTTTAACTTATTTCTTGTTGTTTTTCATCATGTATCCAGTTTAATGGTTAATTTAATGTGTTCTGTTCTAAATTGGAAATAATATTCCTCCACTGACACTGCACCTGAAAACAGACACTTCTCTTGGTTTGTCAAAAAATGACACTCCAGGCTAATCTGTGAATCAGGGCCCATGTAAGGTTGAAAAATGTTGCTTTTATGTTTTCTTTCAATATAGACGCTTGGTGTTGGGGCTATAGGGCGCACAGTATGTCATTTTTTTTTTCAATTGCAGTTATGACTTCAATTAATTAAGAAAACAAGATAATCAAGTTAACATGATAAAAGTCCTGCTTGCTGTCTTGTTTGTAATGAGGTTAATAACTTATGAAGGTCATATAACACCAAAGATGTTATGAATCCAGTTGAGCTGAATGTGTAGAGTTTAGCAATATCTTGAAAACAGACATTTTTAGGTTTCCTCTTTTTTTTCTCGAGAGAACTAACACTGTAATAGAAGCTGTTTAAGTGTTTACTTTTTAATTTGATTGAGCTAATCCATTCTGTTGTATTTGGAAAATCTACATCATCCTTCTCCTTTTCAAGTGAACCAGCCTGTTGGACTATGGAATTTGCAAAGCAGGATTTGAACCATTTGTTGTTGTTTTTTAACTTAAATTCTATATTCGATTGTCTATGCGGTAGAACCAAGCACACGAATGGCAGATATTCCCTTATGCAATGCTCTTTTCATGTAAATGCCAGGTCAGGGCTGCTTCTGAAAAGTACCCCAAAAAAAGGGAATACCTGAGGTAAAGTTTGGAATCACAGGGACTTGCATGCAAACGTTTTCATAGATTTAAACAACTAATGAAGTATTTTTCTTACTGAAGTCATTCTGCTTCAAGGAAACTTTTCTCCAAAGTGTGGACATTTAAGTTTTTAATTTCATATATCTTAAACAGCCGCTATTTTTTAGATGAATCTGCCAAGATTCTCCTCACTTGTAAGCAGCTTGACTAAACAACTGTTGCAAGTTTGTGTGTGCATGTGTTTCTGTGTGTGTGTGTGTGTGTGTGTGTGTGTGTGAATTAAGTAAATATGAAGTGTTTCCCTCAGTAAATGCACAGCCAAACTATGTTGTGCTCTTAAGCAATTTTACATGTTAATATTCATCTTCATTTGTTTTCCTGGCGGTTAAGGAATAACATAGGTTACATATTGATGTTGAATACAGTACATGCTCTATAGGCAACTGCACCCATGTCCAATTTGTCTTGAATGTATGAAAGCGGTCAGGTTTCAGTGGCTGTAAGTGAAGCGACACAGTGCACACATTTTTAAAATCAGTGAGAGATGGTATCTTATTAACAGAACACCCTGGTTGGCTTTCACTGTGAGGGAGCTATTGTGAGCATCTTCCCATCTGGAGGTTCAGAGTTTAATCCATGAGTCCCACAGCACCCATCCTAAAATTTGTCCAGATATATTTCACCCCCGATGAGCAGGTTCTTACTCAATATGGTCCTCTCTGCATGAGGGTGTGTACTGGGTTAATAAGGAGCATTATATGGTGTGAGGGGGCTGCACGAGTTAAGGGCATTTACTTGTTTCCATCTCATGCCCTCTTCAAATTCCTACTGCTATTGGGGGGCCTTTTTTACTGAATTAACCAGACTTTTATCCCCATGTTGTCTTCTGCAAACAACCTTACTGCCAAATTCTGGGCCAGTTTTGGTAAATTCTAGATGCCCAGCACTACTGTGGCCTTGAGTACGATAATGTGTAAGAACGGAATAATGATAAAAGATTAGAATGTTATACAGTATGATTTAAAATACAATTTTGACTGTTATTTTGTTGCAGTTGGTTACTGCAGGATATCATACACTATATTTTATTTGTTACAGGATATGGAGTTGATATAACATAAATAGGATTTCATGATGGTTGTTTGAGACTTCAGTAATCCGTAAGTAAAACATGCCACTAACCTAGATCATCTGTTCTCTGACACATCCTAAAGGTGAGCAAGCTGGAGCGTGACAAGGTGCAAGAGGTGAAGCGTGTACGAGAGCAGGAACAGCACCGTCACACCGCCATGTTGACGGAGCAGCGGGCAAAGTGGCACGAGGAAAAGCAAAAAGAGCTCCAGGCTCTCAGGGAAAACCTGACACGGCAGCACGAGCAAGAGCTGGCCCGCCATGGCAAAATAAAGGATCAGGAGAACCAGAGGCTCAAAGCTGCGCTGAGTGCAATGCGCGATGGTAGCGGGGAGAAGGTGAGCTGGTGGTAAAATTACACAACCTAAACCAAAGAATGGCAAAAGTAATTATTTTATCTTAATTTAAAACAAGGTGTCCCCAAATATGGTGCCCTCTAACCTCTTGGGCTTTTAAATAGGGAACTGAATAAAATTATTAATGCTCTTGAATTTCATAGTCAAATCATGAAATAATTGGAAACTTGCTTTTTAGTTCATTTAAATTTTAATTTTAATCATTATTGATTTAACAATCAAATACTGTAATTTATTTGTTATTTAGTTAAAAACAACAAAAAAAAACTAAATATTTGGCAAACAAACATCAAATGTTCAAGAATTGACCAAAAACAAGGCAAAATCTAAGTTATTAAAAAAATGGCATGAATGGGGTATTATGGCTCAGGCAGTAAGAGTGGTCATCCTGGACTGGAAAGTTTCTGGTTTGATTCTCAAGCTCCTCCTTGCCTCCTCCTCTTCCTGCTTGAGTTGTATTGAGCAAGAGTTCGTGGTTAATCCGTAATCGATAAAATGTATGAAATAACTTCCTTGGAGACAAAGTATCTAGAATTTGAAAAAGTCATAGAACTATTACAATATAATTTAGGTATGTAAATTTTGTAATTCAAATAGGTCTCTTTGTATGTATATGCCCACAAACAAGTGATAGTTTGTTTATATGTGTGTTTTGTGTGTTTGATGTTGTACAATTGTTTGACAAAGCAATTACCAATCCCAAGCAAAGCAAGGGGTCGTTATCTGCAAAGTTTGAAAAGACGGTTTCACACTCATCCCCTGTCCCAATCCTGAATATGTCCAGGTGCGCACAGCGCTGACCCTGGAAGCCAAGGAAGAGGCTCGCCGTTTCTTTGACCAAGAGAGGGTCAAGCTCCTTCAGGAGATTGCAGAGCTAAAAACCACAAAGAAGCAGACTGATGAAGCTCTGAGCAACATGATCCAGGCTGACAAAATGAAGGCTGGTGACCTCCGAGTGGAGCACCAGCAGCACCAAGAGCAGATCTCCAAGATCAAATGGGACTGTGAACGGGACATCCGCAGATTGGTATGCAAGCTGTTCACAGGAGTACCCTTTACGAACACAATCGGCTGTACTGTAGATCATCCCCCAGCAAAAATAGTTTAATGTCACAATGGAAATGCGCATCAGCAGGATTTCTGTTGCACTTGAACAGCTTGAAGCTTTCTTTTGCAGTAAATGAGAAGCTCATGTAGCCGGTCTTGATGCCTTCCGCTTGGTCTTCGACTGTGAAGAAACTTTCACAAGTAAACATGAAAAAAAGATACTGAGCCAATGTAATCAGTAATTATTTCAATCAGTATTTATTCAAGATTTATTGTCATGTACAGTCTGGAAATGTGTTTCCCTGTACAATGAAACTGTTACTTTGCCATCCGCAGTACAACCGGATCAGTTAAATAAATAAATGATAATGATAAACATACTGATGTAATCGTTCAGGGAAATGAAAACAGTGCTGGGAAACGTAAACATATGTGTCAAATTTATATTTCTTACAATACATTGTAAATGAAACAAACATTTTAAGCCTAATGGTTACATTTAATGTCTCACACACGCGCATTCCTGTGGTTCCGACAAACCCTCACCTTCCTTTATTCATGCTTAATAGATGTTTTTCTTCCTTGATCACAACCTTTTATGCCACACCTAAAACCTTTCTTTTTACTTAACTGATACTTAGTGATTGGACACTCTTAAGCTGCTTGAAGCCCCCAATTTGGCCGCTGTTGACTCTCATAAACTCCAGTCTTCCTTGGGTTTAATGGTGGATAAATCTGCCCTCGCTGACACCTTGGCATTGTCAGCAGTTCCTTTCAAGAAAAGTCTTTGAAGAGATTTAGGAGTCTGTCAATCTTCTCCAGTTAAAAGCCTGTATCTGGCTATAGTAAGTTAGACTGCCCTTCCCCCACTGAAATATTATACAAATACTGCAAAGTATAATAATAAGAGTATAATAAAAGACCGTTCCAATGCTGCTTTTATGAATTGTCAGTTCTCTTAGATGTATTCATCAAAATAAGAGGGGCGTCCACATTAAATGTTCAGGAGATATTTCCTTTCACTGATGTGGAAAATCTCAATGATATCATTATTTATGACTGCTTGGTGTCATCTAAGGTAACTCAACAGATGTTTGCAGCTTTCTTTTTAAATAGAAATCAGAGATTGATCTCAAATGGCATCATGTGGTTTCGAGGAAAATTAGAAAAAAAAATAATTGTCATTTCAACCATACTTGCATTTGTTTTGGGATAGGTGGATGAGATCAAGTCAAAGGACCGAACCATATTTGCTCTGGAGAAGGAGCTGGAATCAACCACAGGTTTCCTACAGAAGCTGCAGCTTCAGAAGGATGCGCTAGATGAGCAGTTGTTTCTTGTCAAAGAGGCAGAGTGTGGCCTGGGAAGCCCAAAAAGAGAGATTCCAGGCAGAGCAGGAGATGGAGCTGAGCATTGCGGCAGCCCAGTAAGAACAGATTAATGACATATTTCTACGTTACCTGAAAAATGCAGACTCATACACATTTTTACACATTATCATCTGTTCTGCACAGTTCTTCCTTACTTACTTCTGGCTTTTCAAAAAGACTTACAGGTGGCTTTCAGGAAATACCATTTTTATTTTTATCTTTTTTAATGACATTTCTTTCTACAATTGCAGTCCAAACTCACCACGCCAATCAAGAGATCAAGAATAACATAATTCTGATTCTTATTGTCCCATGATGGTTTCAAAGAAAAAAAATATGAACAAAACAAACTTTTATTAGCCTTGATTGGAGTGTGTCAACTCATGACCTGCTGTTGATTTGATGTTTCATGCAAGAGTGGATTTAGAAATCCTTTTTGGACATTGCACAGATAGCGATGGAAACAGGAACTCACCACAAACAGTTCATTGAGGACAAAAATTGGAAAAAAACAATAGCTTGAAAGCCATAATTGAAATAAATGTAAATAAATGGAATATTCTGCATTTTCAATTGTAACATTTTCTGTGGCCTTTAACTTAGAGGACATTTTTGTACAACACCTGTTGCACAATGGTTTTATGGATAATTTTAGTTATGATTACAATGCACAATAAAAAAAAATCCATTCATGAATCACTTCTCTAAGGATATATCGGTATCAGCATCCACAATCAGCTGCATGACTACTATCAAAATTTTAATTTATGATCACTTCATCCAATATTCTACATCCAAACTGACTATACATGTATATTGTGGTTGTAGGTCATGACATTGATGTCAGAATGTTAATCATTTAGAAGCTTTCCTTTACGGTATTACCAAATTGTAATACAGTACCCTTCAAAATTAGGCTTCCAGTTTAACACATTTTGTTTTGATATCCTGTTAGTTCAGAATTAAATCGCAACTGGATTTTTGTATTGTAATGCCTATCTGGCATCGACCTGATATTCAAATAAAGTCTGCCGTTAGTTACCATAGACTAAAACTAGGGTAATAGTGTGTGCCTGACAACCAAAATCTGGGCTGATTAATCAATTTCAGGATTCGATATGACAATATAAAGATTCTTTTATTGCATCGTCAGTACAGGGTGGGTTAGAATTCCCATGCTGCTAGCCTCCTCAGTGTACAGACACAAATAATTTTAGATTTTAATTTCAGGATCTGAGGAGAAATCAGAGGCGTGTTGCTGAACTTAATTCGACCATTCGAAAATTAGAGGACCGTAACTCATTGCTTGTCGATGAGAGGAATGAACTGGTAAGGCTTTTTTTCTTTTTAAAGTTCTACGAGTATCAGCACATAATGGTTTCCTCTGTTTGTCGACATTTCCTTGTTAAAACAAATTGTCCTGTCCCTTACCCTGCTAGCTTAAGCGAGTTCGTGAGTCAGAGAAGCAATGCAAGCCCTTGCTGGACAAGAACAAGCTACTCAGTAAGAGGAATGATGATTTGACCTTGACCATCCAGAAGTTGGAGGATAAACTCAGAACTTTGGCCAAGGAGAATCTTGAGATGGTGAGACACCATTCACATTCAGAGCCAAGACCAGGGGTCGGCAACCCAAAATGTTCAAAGAGCCATATTGGACCAAAAAAACAAAAACCAAATCTTTCTGAAGCCGCAAAAAATTAAAAGCCTTATATAAGCCTTATATGAAGGCAACACAGGCTGTGTATATTAGCTATATTAGCCTACAATCAAAAGGACTAAGTAGTAGTTTTGTTTTTAAAGTCTGAAAATAGGTGCTCCGATATTTTGATGAATGCATCCTGATGTAATCGTCATCCGTGAACGGTTTTCCACACTTTATTATCTCTCTGGTTGCAACAAAACTTGCAGCAGTGGTGGAGTTTGGCGATGCAATCCACTTATTAAATCTGCCTTTGCGTTCCTCTAATTTCTCAAGAAGTACTGTAATCGCACATTTTCCCTCACTCCCAACTGGGTATTCGGCTGCAAATTTAGCATTAAGCATTTCCCTGGAAATGCCTCTCCAAATTACTCTTTTTGTTGTTCGGCAACTTCTCGTTACAAAGCAAACATGTCGGCAATCCTTCTACATTGGCAATGAAAGCAAGTGATTCGGTCCATTCTTCTTAGAATCCTCTGTTCTCATCAGCTATCTTTCGCTTTCTCCCTTTGGGATCTATGGCCCTTGACAAACCTGCAGTTTTGTTTACAACAGCCACCTGCCTGGCATGGCACCGCGCTGAGGCATGTGTCGCAGGCTATGACGCAAATCTTCGTTGACAGATATGTTGAAATTTAATATTTATTATGCACATTCTTATAGCATTGGTAAACGTTAAGAATGTTTTTCCTCCTACAGAAACCATATTAAAACGAAAAATATATCCTTCCATCCAACTAAAAATAACAGTATCGCTATCTTCGTCTTCCTTCTGCGCAAGAAAACCATTAAAGTTGTCTTCTTCAGTGTCTGAATTGAACTGCCTCAGAAGCTCGTTACCCTCCAAAAATCCATAAATTAGCCGCAGTGTACATAGCGTGTGAAAAAAGTAGCGGGTTATAGTCCAGAAATACGGTCAGCATACTGTATGTACATGATCTGTGCACTTTTCAGTTCTGTTTGGCCTCAAAAAAAGGTAAACAAAACAGAAAAACAGGACCAGTGGACCAGTGTGTTTGTATTGAGTTGCCATCCTGGGAGGCACCTTCGAACAGTCACCATGGCAACTTGATACAGCACCATAAGATTTACATTATAGAACTAGATTTTATTCACCAACTTCCTTATACTTGCTCTCTTCAGTCTTTCCTGTGCCTGTTGATAGGTTCATACCAATTTGATTGTTGTTTTTATTGTGTGTGCATGTGTGTTTTTGTGTGAGTGTGTGCTATTTCAATAAACGGTGCATAGATAAGGATTGATTCATCCAACTGCTATTTTATTACCAGAATCAATCATACATCCTCTAAAGTTCAATACACAAAATTCCACAAAAAACAGACCCCTCATTTCACACTATCCATTTGTACTTTTCTAAAAAGGGTTGTGCCATGGTGTTAACATAATCTTATAATTTTTCACTGGTTTATTTTTGCAGAAGGAGAAGATCAGTTCCCATCCTCCACTAAAGAAGTTGAAATCCCTCAATGACCTGGACCAAGCCCACGATGACCAGGAAATAGCTTTTCTTAAACTCCAAGTCCTGGAGCAACAAAGCATTATTGATGAACTGACAAGGGTATGCCTTTTCTTTTTCCTATGTCTTGATAAATAGTTATGTTATGTGATGCATTCACGTGTCTGTCTCATCGTTTCACTCGATGTCTCTTCATAGATCGCAAAGCTGGCAATGACCTAAGCTTGTATGGGTGTTGATTTGTCACAGACAAGTAGCAATGGGCTGTTCATATTCTGGTTGTCTAGGTTACTGCCGTAAACTTCAAGCGCATACAATTTCCTTATTTGTCATTTGATGTTGGCCCACCAATGAGCCCACGAGCATGGAAGGCTCATTGGAACATGAACATGTTTCAGGAGGAGGTAAAGCCAAGACGGACAGCAGTGAATTATGGGATGGCTTTTTTTCTCCAAGTATAACCATAAACAAAGCATCTTACATTGTTACTGCCGTTTCAGTATCTGTGTGTGTGATTGTGCCAGTTGTCAAAAGTAAAGTAGTGACCACAACTCACAACCGGGCTGCTCTCAGTGATAGTCAGTGTTCAAATTCAAAGCACTGTTTTCAGTCGATTGAACTGAACTCTTTAACTTGGAACACCTGGAATGGCAAAGGATTGATAGCGGCACTGGGCCCCCCTCTGGCTCTGGTGCATCACAGTCTCATTGCACCCCAGAGGATGGAGAGGCTGCTGCTGGGAAACTTGTGCAGCCCTTGGCTGCTGACCACGACCAAGTAATGTTCAAGGCTTTGGCTGGTGGCATTTAGCCACCTTCTAGGGGAGCTAAGCTGCACTGGATACATACCTTCTAAAAGTTACGAAGGTAACTAAAAGTCATAAGGCATATTTTGTCCAGTACTACTGAGGCTGATGGCGTTAAGCTTGAAGAGAGCTTTGGGAAAACATTAGTTTTTACAAGACCAATAAAATTGGCCTTTTTCATGAACCTATCACGTTTTTTGGACACATGATTTAAATGCACACAAAGACACGCACATGCTGATAGTTATGATGGTTATACATGATATAATAGCAGTTGTTTTGAGGAAAAATAAGGGGGAAAAAATATGTCCAAAGTAATAATGGTGGTAATAATATCTTTCTTTTCCTTGAACGATCTAGGATCGTGAAAAGCTGCTTCGGAAGAAAAGGCATAAAAGGAGTTCTAGGCCAATTAAGGTGAAGAGAATTGATGTACTTATAACCATACGAATGCATATTTAATTTCAGTTATAAAAGTAACAGTTGGAATCTCTTTCTGTGTTGTTGAGAAATAGCTAAATAGCATTTTTCTTTTAATTTTGCGGAAACTATCAATGAAATAGCTTAATATAATTTTCTACATCTGAATGTGAAAAAAAATGCAAAGTTTTCGATCATTACTAAAAACATATTTTTTTTATTATTTTTTAAACTGAAATGGGAGCCATGATCATTAGACAAGTGCAACTCCTTTGTTCTATGCAGAGACACATAGTGGTTGATACCTTTTTTGGGTATGATGAGGAGTCAATGGACTCGGAGTCGTCATCCGTGGCTTCTTTTAGGATGGACAGGACTCCCGCTACTCCTGAGGAAGACCTTGATGAGGTGAGGACATGCCATGTTTTCATCAAATTGCTATAGAAAGTCATACTCTTTTCCTTGAGACTGAGGTTGCCTCTACAATAATGTCAGTATCCTTATATAATTGTGTTTGAAGTGTTTTGGTTTGCAGCAACCTAATGAACAAAAATTGCAGAAATTACCCTCACATCATTTTTCCTGTTTCTGTCATACAAGGGTCTGGCCAATGAAGAGTCTGAGCTACGTTTCCGCCAGCTAACCAGGGAATATCAGGCCTTGCAGCGAGCCTACGCATTACTGCAAGAACAGAAAGGAGGCATACTTGATGCTGAGATGGAAGCAAAGGTACCTAACAGAAAGATAACTCTGCTTATTTTCTGACAAATTTGACCACTTTTGTCATCGAATATCATGTTTGACCATCACAAACAGAGGTCACATATATATGTGCGTGTGTGTGTGTGTGTGTGTGTGTGTGTGTGTGTCTGTGTGTGTGTGTGTGTATATATGTATATATGTATGAATTTTTATCTTTTTTATTTAATTTATTTATCTGGTTAATGTACATTTCTAGCATTAGCCATCATGAAGGGTGGTCATCAAGAAGATCATCATGATGTTTACTTGGTTAATGGTTGGAGAGTTATAATTCCATTTAATCTATAACTATCCAAGCTGTCTTGGAACAATGTCTTCCTATATAATGGTGTGATATTAAGGCATAACAGAAAAAAATTATTGACAAAGTTCTGTAATGTATGACATAAAAAGTCATGTAGTCAACTTTTAATAATATAGTCTTGAAGAATGTCTTTACAGTTTGGGTTTATAATAAGCAGCCAGTGGTCAAGGCTCCAATACTGATTAATACCATGTACCAATAGATTGATCACAATCTATTTTCAAAAGATCAACTTCAATATGATATTGTGATTTATAACATTGTGATTTTTGCTGGTTATGAAGGAGTCCTCTAAGGCCACAGCAATGGTTCTGTATACGTCAGAAATAAATCTACAACCTTATTCAATCAGTTTAAAGACAATTTTCGCATATATTTTATGAATAGCGTGAACTGTCATAGTGATAAACCGCAAAGATCTGATTCTCAAGATCAAGCCAGGACATTCGATAGTATAAGGTCAGCTGGCTGACAGAAAGCCATGGTCTTTTACTTGCCATTAATTGGATTATAACGTCACAGACATATATGGTGTCCTTATTTTTTTCTGGTGTTCCTCCTTTAGGATGTCAATTCCTGCATGGCAGCTTTAAAAGAGCAGTGTTTTTTGGTCCACCATCAGGGAGCTTAATTTTCAGAATGGTAGGCTGTCGTAAGCAATGATTTTGTACTTGACCTGTTATCAGATGAAATGCCTCAGACATGTTTTCTGGAAACCACTGGCATCTGTCCAGCTCAGTGCTCGTGACTTCCTCCGAACATGAAGAGAATCCACACAAGTTTGAAAGGAAAGTTTTCATTTTTCCTCCACAAAAATATCTTGCATTGGGGGCTATGGGGAGGCAGGTGGTTGTAAGCCTTAATTGATTCTGTTACAAAATGTGTTCATTGTAAAGCTATTATTAGTGCCATTCGGACATGTTTATTGAGCTGGCTAAAGATATAAAAACATTGAAAAATGGATGCTTGGTAGGGCTACAACAATTACAGGCAGCCACTTAGCAGCCAGGGGAGCAGTTAGGGGTTCAGGGTCCTGCTTGAAACACTCCGACAGGCTAGGAGGAGGGCAGGAATTCAACCAGGAATGTTGGGGTCCAAAGATGACTGCTCTAACCCCCGGGCCAAGCTGCCCGTAAAGGTTGCAGCCAAGGAGTATTTTTAAATTTCAGTCAGTGACAATCTCCTCAACTAAGATCCTTACTGATAGAGTTGTATCAAAGCTGCTTGGCCTGTGCCATGAAGTTTGTACACCTAACCTGTATTCCTATAATTTCGGAGAATTTCACTGTTCTCGCAATGTATTGTTTTGGTTGTTTTTTTTAGGATTTTTTCACAAAGCATTGCCTCATCTTGACTTTATTTGCTTTCGAAGACCCCTAGGGGTCTTAAAACTGTGTTCTCGAGTGACAACCCCACAGCCAGAAAATGTTCTGTTGATGTGCACTGGTGATGCTCTGGGCCACTTCAAGGGGTTAGGATTGCATATCAATGCGGCCCATCAGTCTGTCAGATATATATTTTTAATAACCGTTTTCTGTTCCAATCACATCTGAGCCTCTTGACACAGTTCAAGAAGCTTTCTCGGTCATTCAATGCATTATGATGAAGCTCAAAGAGAACAAAAGCATAATTGGAGAGATTCTTTACAAAGTAGAAAAGACCTAATAAGTAGACAAAATAAGAGACTACAACTGTCTCGAAAACAAAGGCTACGTTTATAAGACAAAAGAGGAGTCTTACTTAAAATACAAGTTTATAACAAGAGATGATTGCAGTAGCCAAGCCAAGTGAGCTGTATTTCTAAGGCCAGTCCTTAGAATATTGTCATACATGAAACAGGTCGGTTTGTGCAAAATCAGATGGAGGCTGCCACTCATGAGTAGAGTAACCCAAGGTCATGCTTAATGGGAATGACTTAGTCGCTGAATTTATGGCTCCTTGTGACAAGAACCTCTGCTACACGTGTTCCAGTCAGTGGTTTGCTCTATGAGGAGCCTTGAAAGGGTTTCGAGAGACACCATGTACACAGATTTGTATTAAAAATTCACTGAAAAAACATTTCAAATAATAGTGACCTCAGCCAAGGTGCAGGGAACACATAGAAATGTCAGCATCTGGTTGTACGTTTGTCAGATTTTGTTGAAATACCTTACCTCGGCTCATTCCAGCCAGTGGGAGGTTTCTTTTGATTACATGGAAAACAATAAGTAACCACGCTACACTGGTACTGTGTCTTTGCAGTCACGATCCACAATGTGAAAGCAATTCAGACTGAGAGGGGCAGCTCTTTAGAGAAAATGGACGGGCCAAAGTTCCAAAGATGAGTCAGTTCTTCCAATGTGTCATTGTTGGTGAGGTTTGTGATAAAATGGATGGTTGCAAGGGACGATGCAATACCAGGGAAAAAAGGGGGTTGGTTGGAGTCGAGGTTAATGATGAGGCGTAATACCAGCTGTCCTCCAATGCCACAGAATCAGGATGAAGAGGTTTCTACCCCAGAGTTGTGGTTGATCTAAACCAGGCCTAGAAATTCTAACTAAAACAGTAAACCGCATCAAAGGTTTACATTGTAACCATGCTGCTGTGATATGATAGTTATATTTTAACTGGAGTGACAATTTGCATAGCACTATAGGTAATATCTGTATATTCAACATCATATTTTTGTCCTCAATTAATTTTAAATGGTATTGATATTTATGTTTCACAACATAATATCTGTATATTCTTCATAGTCATATGTAAGATGTGTATCTTTATTTATATTTATACTCTCATACTCATACTTTATACTCTATACATCCCAGCCATACTACATGTACCTCTTAAGTAAGATTTATATTGTATTATTTTGTGCTACTTATTTAAAATACTGTTTTCATAATGAGAATTATACAGAGCTGAAAAGAAATCTTGTTGTACTGTAATATTTGCTCAATAATGACAATAAAAAAGACTATTCTATTCTATTGTATTTTGAAAAAAATGAGATTCCTTCTGCATCTCATATGCCTTTCAGCCTGGCTTGCTCATTGCAGTGATTTGAAAGAAATGTTGTGTGTGAGCAGAGGAAGTTGAGTCACAGGGTCTTGGATAAGACATCCAAGCTTCTTCAAAATGTTTGTTCAACTCTGAGTTGCCAGACAGGGCTGGCAACCATTTGACTGCAGGAAAAAGTAATTCCTAGTGTGCACGGTGGTCATCCTGGTGGCACACCCAGGACTTTCAACCTTCCCTGAAGTGCTAAAGCTACCTCCTTGGCCAACACAGAACAGCAGTGGCTCCTGCCAGGGGTGTGAAAAGACACATTTTCAGAAATTTTCACATGGATTGATGAATCCAGCAGCATAGCTGAGGGTCGGACATCTGCAAAAAAGGATTCTGTATCAGTCTGTAGGGGTTGCTTTAACATGGTCAATTTTAGAAAATTGCTATAATAATAGTATATGGCTATATAAATTGGTCCAAGCATTGCATAACAGACTAGATTACAATTATTTTAATCAAATGAACTGCCAACGGATGATCATGTCTGAGTTCCAACCAGCTCCAAACCCGTAAAAAAGGGTATATAATGTAGTTAAATTGATGAAACCTGTTCTGGTTGTTGCTGATTTGCTGCTGTGGTCATGTTTCAGGCTCAGGAACAGCTCCAAGCGGATGTTCTCAGGTATAAGGCCAAAATAGAGGACTTGGAAAAGGAACTGACTATGAAAGGACAGGTAAAGCACACAAAAACAGAAATTAAAGTCACCACATGGGAAGGAATTGAAATAAAACGTTCCATAGTATGATCAATCCAACCCCATTATCGTATAGTATCATTAAAGGCAAACCTGTGACGTTTTTATTGTAATGTGCTTTATGTTAGATTCATGCACTGAAAGTGTGTGTACAACTTCACTGCAATATTTATCTTACCAGACCAAATCCGTGATGTTTGTTAAATATACATGCCATCATTTTTTCTTTGAATCAGCATACATATATCTGTAAACATGCATGTATATACTGATCAAGTTAAGTAAACAGTATTGATTATCTGGTTGCATTTGTAACCAGCCACTGTGTCGGATGTATTTAAGCAGTAAGTGACTAAACCTTAAAGTTGATATGTTAAAATCAGGGAAGATGGAGAAATGCAAATACACTAGAGACTTTTAAAAGGGCCCAATTTTGACACCTAGATGCCCAGGGTCAGCATTTCCAAAAGTTTGAGTCTTGTAGGTCTGTTCAGGGCATCAACACCTGTAAAATGTGATGGGGACAGCAACAGGGACAGGGCATGGGCAAGGTGAATTCTGCATCACATGGTCCATTCTGGGTCTATTATGAACCAGTCTGCAATGGGAATGCTCATGCTTACCCTGCTGTGAACCCGAAAAATGGATGTTAACTTGACACATGCTGCTACTGCAGCAATGATGTAGTATATATACACTTGTGAATGGAAGTGGCATCACCTAATGGCAGTGGCCCTATTTTGGGGCATGCTGTCACGCTGCAAAAATGGCTCAGGAATTATTTGAATACCAGGATATCAGTTTGATTACATGGATGAGGCTGGTCTTCAAAATCCACATTTGTCAGTCCAAGTGAACATCTGTGGAAAACAAGTCCTATTCTGAGAAGCCCTATCCTAGTACTTGTCGATCTTGAAGTACAGGCTTCCAAGGACTTGTTGCCAGGCGCTACAGTGCAAACCTAGAGGTCGACTGGAGTCCATGCCTTGATGGGTCAGGGCTGTTTTGGTGTAACACCTGACTTAAACAATATTTGGCAGGCAATCGTAATATTTTGGCTGATGTGGAGTCATATTATACTAATGGCAAAGAGTTTTGAGAGAAATAGAATACCCTGACAGTTTGGTTTGTGAGAAGATTAAGGAGTATAATGTGTTTACTAGTACTATTCATATAGTGCTATTCAGCCTAACAAATATGCAGACATCAAAAAAATGTATATGTTCCAGCAGATGCCTGTTTGGTTCTTACCATTGCTTATGATGAGCAGTGTTTTCAGGGACCTGTTGCACCACAATATAACCATTGGCATACCACAGTTTTATTGCGATGTGTAATTTTGGAAATCAACTTCTATGTAGATTTGGTCCTTTTGTTTGCCTGAACAGGTTTCCTATTAACATTGACTATCTCTTCAACAAGTGTTTCTGCTGTCTCTTAATCAGGATTCCAAATGGGTGGAGGAGAAACAACTCTTTCTCCGTAGGAATCAGGAGCTTTTAGAGAAGGTTTGAATATCCTTTTTTTTCATAAGATCAACCACCTAGAGTAAATCTTAAGTTGTTTGAAAAAAAGCTGAAACTAATAAGTTGAATGTTTGATATTTATCACACATAAAAATGTGAATGTTTTTAAATTATTTATCGATGCAGAGTTTTTCATTTGCCTTACAATGTTTTTACATTCATACCCATACTGTCTCTCCCTGTCTTGTTTACCCTGAGTTTGTGTGGCACACAGGTGGAAAAGATGGATTCTGAGTGCAATCGGTTGCAACAGGAGCTACAAGACTCCAAAGACCAGAATGAACTACTGGAATTCAGGATATTAGAGTTAGAGGTCCGACCAACATAAATCAATGTTTAATTTTTGATGTGGAAAAGCACGAAGTATCATGCAACTCGCCACCCATCATTATTATTATAATCAAAACTAATGTTTCTGATAAAAACAGCAAGATTAAATAAATGAACACAGTAGGCCTGGTATTTCATTTCATTGTGTGAGCTGTTCTTCTAAGGATTTTAAAAGCTCTTAAAAAAGCGAGGGGAGTTAGTAAGGAAATGGCATAATGAGGTGGATTAGAAGATAAACAGAGGCAGTTGAGTTATATGTTTAGGAAGCAACCACATAATTTATGCATCTACTAATCTTAGTCTTTTCAGAAGCTGTCCAAATAAAACTCCTGTGTCAACCCTTATTAGAAAAGGAAGAATAATGGTAGCAGCTTGACACGAATACAGTGAAATACTGTATGTTTCACTTTGTTGCAGGAGCGTGAGAGAAGGTCACCCCCATTCAACCCCTTGAGGATTCACCCCTTTTCTGAGGGGGTCAGTGCACTGCAGATCTACTGTATGAAGGAAGGGGTCAAGGTATGCAAAAAGAATTCCCTATGTTTTTTAAACTAAAGTTATTTTTGAGTCACAAAAAAATTAGTATCAATAAAGCAGAGGTCATTTAATACAGCACAGGTAACAGGAAAACATATGAAATATATATATATATATATATATATATATATATATATATATATATATATACACACACACACACACACACACACACTCACACACACACACACAATCCAATAGACACAATCCTCTCTACCTCACAGCACCACAGCAACATATCTGGCCATATTCTGGTGCTAACTATATATGATGGGACAACCAGCTGCTCATTCAAATCAGTAATCAGCTCCCAGGCCTTGCCTACACTTAGCTGCCCTGCGTGGTACCTGGTCTAAGCTCCTGATTACCAACTACAGAATTTATTTCTCATCGCTTTTCTTCCACTGCTGCTGCCAGACATTTCAGCACCTGGTTATGATGCCAAGTGCATCGCCCCTGGGAAAGACGAACCTTACACCATGATAAAATATGTCTATGTGTGCCCAACCCAGAACACAATGGGCAGGCAGCGTCCTGGTCCAACCATTGCTTTAAATTCTGGGGAGATGGTAGCACATCATACGTAGCCCCTACGATAAATCTAATTCTACTGGCCTCCATGCTCCACAACTCTCTCCACTTCAGCGTTCTTCTTTCCACATTCTCCCGATTCACTTCCCACTATCCTTGCTTTGCGACACTGCTCTAGTAGCCCTTACTACCTCCCCTTGCCTATGTTTTTCATCTACTATCAACTTCCTCTTTCCTGCAACTGATGCCTTGCTCCACACCGGTTTTCCTATATCCAAGCCTAAGCCTCCACGCCCATGCTGCACCCAACCTATAATATCCCTATGACTAAGGGCTGCCTGTGCTTGCTGCACCGCCTCCTTTGGGTTCAACTTCCTCCCTGTCCTAACTATGGGTGCCACACTCCTAACCACTGAGTCCTTTGACTGGGTGGGAGTCATTTCCAATCTAACCTTAGCACACTTGTACTCTTCTGACAGAATAGAAACTGGCAACTCCAATATGCCTTTCCCAAACAAGGCCAGTGTGGGACTCCAAGCCATTTCCTAATAACTGAGTTGACATCCTTTCCAGCTTCTCTACCTTTAACAGGGGAACCTCACACACTGTTAAAGGCCACATCAACCGAGGCAACAGCCCACACTGCAAGCACCACAACTTCAGCTTCCCTGGGAGCCCTGACTTCTATACTTAAATTCCCTTGACTCATTTCCTGCCTCAACTGCTCAAATTGTCCCTTATCACTAAGTCTTGCATCAAACCATCTACCTAAACTCTTCACCGGTTTCTCTAACACCGTAAGCACCACCTAACTATTTATCACAAACTTTTTTTCTACTACCCTCCCTTTAATAATTGAAGTACTCCTAGACTTACTTGGCTCAACCTTCAGTCTAGCCCTTTATTTTGTCATGTTTATCCTTCACATATTGAAGTTCTGGTCTGTCAAAATATTGTGGCATGTGAAACCGGTCTGTGGCGCTGAAAATGATTAGGCTCTGTGCCATAAGGTAAAAAACTTGAACTTTTATTATTTCCAATTACTTTTCATGCAATCTGTTTTCAACGTTTAACAAGCAATGTCAGTTTCCCTTTGGGCTGCCAAACCTAGTGCTTAGATTAATGTTACAAGGCAGGTGAAAGAAAACTAAAATCCAAAGATAATTCTTGATACATACTTATATGTACTTCTGACAGCCTTTTTTTTCTTTTTCCACAGGATGTGTGTATACCCGATCTCATCAAACTTCTTGATATTCTTGGCGACAATGGAGTAAGTCGCACAGACTTTACATTGCTACATTCTACATCTTCTTCTTATCAGTGTCCAATTGAGGAAACTTGTTTTTTTTCTGACATTTTTTCATAGAATCTCAGAAACGAGGAGCAAGTGGCCATTATTCAAGCCAGTACTGTTCTGTCTCTTGCAGAAAAGGTAATTTAAGACACCTCTTCATTGTTACAATTACATTTGGGGCTATCTTTTGGTGACCTGCTCAAATGACCCAATCGGAAGCCCAACTAGTATTTGTACTACCAAACCAGGTGTGCATTCTGTCCCTTTTAAGCAAGCCAGATGCAAAGACAAACACATATGCACTGAGTTGTCTCCTTAAGTCACAAGATGCTGTTTCCTTCAGGCAGGATATTTGGCAGCTCCTTTGACTTGGACTGAGCAACTCCAGGTTAACACAATACACACAGAGTATGAAGGAGGATGATTCTCAAATGTGATTGGATCGGATCACAACTGATTCAATGTCATTTACAGCTCGGTCAGACTAACAAATCAGTCGAGATTTAATGTTGGATATTCTAGATTGAGTTTGCAACTTTTGGAAAAAAAAGCTATATTTAAACATTTTTTGGAAATGCTTTTTCATGCAGTATCAGTTGTATAACTCCAAAGTTTTCTCATATATTTGCCTTCCATTTCAGTTTCAAAGAAAATATTTTACGATTTTGCAAGATTGATTAAGTAAAATCAGTTAATATTGTCAAGCTCTTGAAGATGTTCATGTTTCCACCTGGAAAGATGACCTTCATGTTGCCATTGTGTTTGTGGTAAATAGCTTCAAAATAGCAGCATGGGATTTTTTAATGATATTAATAAAACAGAATTACTCACTTAACTGTGCACCGCGGACTTATTTTGTTGTTGTTGTTTGTCGCCCTCTAGTGGATTCAGCAGATTGAAGGGACAGAAGCAGCGCTTCATCAGAAAATGATGGACCTGGAGATAGAGATGGTGAGCAACAGCTGTTTTGTGCAAGAAAATACAATACTTTAAGTTCTAGTTTGTGAAATCCACAGGAAACACCTATGGTTTTTCTGTGATTTTTTTTTTTTTTTTTTAAATTGGAAATTACATTTTACATCACATAACATTAGATTACATTTAAACATTTTAGGACTACCACCTATTTTTTTCAGTCCTTTTTCATTTGACACTTTTAAGTACCTGTTTTCATTGTGTAAGCTGAGAATCTTTTGTCCGTTCTACAAATTTTAGCTCATAACCACACAAATGCTGTGAGGGATTTGTAAGTATCGCATTGTTACTGACCCTGACTTTCATGTTGTGTAGGAGATGTTCTGTAAACAAAAAGGATATCTAGAGGAGGAGCTGGATTACAGAAAACAGGCCCTGGACCAGGCCTATATGGTAAGTGTCATCCATACAAATATCTAAGTCTTGTAATTTGGCAGGGAAAGTGCAAATGGTAACTTGAACAAGCAGGAAGCAGGAAATTTGTCTCTTTCTCTTCTCAATAGCAAATCCAGGAGTTGGAGGCAACACTGTACAATGCCCTACAGCAGGATAAGGTAATTCAATCTTTCATCTTGGACTGCTCAACTTTTTGAAGGAATTCAATTTTGCAAAAGTTCAGGAACCTTGCGTGAAAATATGAGGAATAATTTTGTGCATCATCAGAGACGTTACCCTTTAAATGTGGAGTAAAGGACAGGGACACTGCAACATGATGTGACATGCTTGTGAACATGAGCTACCTGTTTTGAAGCCGGGTGACAAGTATTTTAACCATACCTAGCTTCATGTTTGGAACTTGACTTGAACATATTCGGTGGAAGGGTGTTGCTGAGGAGGTCGAAGAGGCAACCAGCTGTACATTACATTAATGCTGGTTAATTGTTAATCTCACATCCAGGACTGGTTGCCAGTTGATCACAGGTCCAAATACTTTATAAAGACATAAAAACCCTCTCTCTCTCTCTCTCACTTGCACATGGGTAATGAAGAGCCTTCAATTGACCAACTGTATGTTTTTGGATTACTGGAGGAATGCTGAGCATGACACTATTAGTTGGCTGAAATGATTTAAATCACATAAAACTAATGGGAAAAAAAAAGTTGCTTGATACTAAATATTAAGTATATATGACCAAAGTAGAAAGAAGGACAAAAACTAATGAGGAAACTATTCACTTGATTAATTAAAAACGGATTTTGGCATAAATTTCCTGATTTATAAATTCCCAATCAAGCACATCATCCTACTGGCTATTAGAGAATAGTTAACATTTCATGCTCTTTTCTTATAGAAGGCACCAACACAGGGCTGGGTGATATATCTACAATCAATCAATTCATTTCAAACTTCAAGATTACATCAAACATCGATAAAAAAATAAAAAAACAAAGGTGATACTGTAGCACATGGAGAGAAAATGGTGGAGCCGTGGACGAGTTGCATCTTTATTTCTTATTAACCAAGTGCCAGTGAACTTCTTGGGGATGACCATTCCCCGGCTTAAACCACACCCCTGCCCTAGTTCTGTAGCGTAAGAGGCCTTGGCCCATAGCATCCGCAACTTTAGCTTTAGCAGCCTGGGCATGCACAGGAAATCGAAAAGCCCAAATGGTTTGATCACTACAGTCTACAGGGCACATCCTCCACGCACACAGATAACCGCGCACCAGGTCCACCTTAGAGAAGATGGCGACGCCCGACAGCCGTATGGAGAAGTCCTGGATGTGGGGGATAGGGGAGCGGTCGTTCACGGTGGCATTGTTCAAATGGTGAAAGTCCGCGCAAGAACGCCACGACCCATCGGACTTGGGCACCATGCGGAGCAGGAAGGCCCACGGGCAGCTTACCCGCATCAAGGCGCTGCACCCTTGCGAATACAGGCGGTCCCATTGTGGGGATGAAGTGCTCCACACTGTGCTTTGTAGACGCGGTGGGTGTCGTCAACAACGGATTTTCCGCCAAAGCAAACGTTTGTAAACATCCCCCTGATGCAAATAAAAATTAGTGTGCGTTCGCAACCCAACTCCCCTTGTCTCACACGGATAGATGGCAAAAGACACAGCGTCAATCAGTCGGCGGTTCACGACATCAATGGGCAAACCCTTGGCGCACAGAATGTCCGCCCCGATTATGGGCACAGTGATGGAGGTGACCCAATGTCCCAATCAAAATGGCGGTAAAACAGGCACCTACCTTGAGCTGCGATTGAGGACCCGTTAGCTGCAATCAGGTGGCCCACATTCCCTCTGGCCTGAATGTCCGCTTGCGTTTGGAAGAAAGAGCTTTTCTTCAGGCCAGAGTGCCCCAGAAACCGTATGCCATGCCTTGAGTCTCTGATGAACAGCAGCTTGTTGCGTCCACAGCTGCCACTCGAGCACTGGGCCTGGATCGCCTCGGCACCTTGAAGGAGCACGGCGGGACACAGCGTGGCACTTTGCCGCCAAACCACTGGTGGAAAAAGCAGAAGCCAGTCCCTCATCGTCTCTGGACGGTCAATCTGGCCACCACAGCTGAGTCCACGACCCCTGGCTCCGACACCACGCTCTTGATGGCTAACTGCCTGGTAGCTAGCAGGACGTGGCGGGCCTCCTCCACCAGACCTTGGCAGTCACTGGTGGCCAGACAACTGGAGTTTGCCATGGCTGTGGGAAAAGGAAACCACCTTCATCCGATCCACACAGCGACAGCATGTTGTCGATAAGGTCCGGACAGACAGACTGTATCTCCGAAGCAGAAGTTTCTTGAGGGCGGCATATCTAACGTGGTTGTTGGGCAGTAGCTCCATGGCTCGCCAAGTGGACTGTTGGTCAAGCGCTGCAATGACTTAAAAGTACCTGGCATCGTCCGAAAAAATTCTATACAGGTGGAAAAGCGCTTCCACATGCTGAAACCAGGAGGCAGGATTGCTCTGCCAGAACTCCAGAACTTCGGTGGCAGGGCCGGCTGAGCGAGTTGGGGAGACGTGGACGAAATGGATTTGCAAACTTTCTCCGAGTTGGACATGTTCGGCACCAACCAGCATCAGGGTCACCAATGTAGCGCAACAAAAGAAAATGGCGAAGCCCTGGACGAGTGGCATCTTTATTTCTTTCACACACAAAACAATTGCCAGTGAAGTTCCCGGGGCTGACAATGCCCCCGGCTTAAACCACGCCCCTGCTCCTAGTCCTGTCGGTTGAGAGGCGAAAGCCCCTTAGTGTCCACCACAACACACAGCTCCACTGTCCCCATCCAGAGACTGAACATTATTTCCTGTTTTTGAATAATTCGAAATTTCAAAAAAAAGGGTCCTTTATATTATTTTCATTATTTTCTTCAAATGCAGCATTTTACTCTGGCAAAACTGTTCTTTTTCAGCGAATATGATCAACTCTACATCTTCACAACTTTCCAGCTCTACCAGATGCTTTTTTAAATTCTGCCTTGCAGGTAATTAAATATGGTGAACCCCTGGATGAGCTTCAGAAGGACGAGTTGCGGACGGCGGTGGAGAAGCTCCGGAGACAGATGCTACGGAAGAGTCGGGAGTATGACTGCCAGATCCTCCAGGAGAGGATGGAGCTACTCCATCAGGCACACCAGGTTGGTCTAGGGCCATGTGTCAGCAGTAGATGATTGCGTGTGTACTCAACAGAGAAGCCCTCAAATTCAAATAGGCATTGCCTCCAACTGTGTCCACACAAACACGCCACATGATCACCGCCTTTCTTGTTTTATAATTGCAGAGAATTCGAGATCTTGAAGACAAGACAGAGATCCAGAGGCGGCAGATTAAAGACCTTGAAGAAAAAGTAAGGCGGGCTCAATATCTTCTCTATAAACGTAACATTATACCATCACACCAAATGTCAATACACACATTGATAAAATCTCATTAGCTTGAGCTTTAAGCACATTATTAAATGATTAGAAGTCCAAGCTTGTCGCTTACAGAGCCTCGATGAAAGCCTTGTGTGGTAAAACCAATATTCTATTAATATAAGGACTATTAATATTCATTTATATGATCTAATTTATATCTGTTTCCTTGCTTAGCGTCCCTCGTTGTTACTAACCTGCTTAATGTTCAGTGTTCCTCAGAGTTTTTTCTAACTTTCTGTGTCCCTTTCACATTTCTTCTCTTTCTTCCCAGTTTTTGTTTCTGTTCTTGTTCTTTTCTCTTGCTTTTATCCTTTGGCCTTGAGGTTTTTTGGCGTGCCCCATAGCCGAGGTGAGTCCGGTAGAACTAGTGGGTATCAAACAAGCACTCTATTCTGGATCTGGGGTGGCGAGTTTCTTATGAAATTTGTTTAGCACGCTTGAGAAAACAGTCTCTGTTTGGTCCTCATGTGGGGTGTCTGTCTGAAAACAGAATGAAGAAGAAGAATTCTGAAAAATTCCAAAGTCACAAAAATTTTCATTGTATTATTATTATTAAAAATTCACCTATCAATGCTGCTCCAGATATAATGTCATTTTGACTATCAAATTGACAGATTTTTCAGTTTATTTTTTCTTTTTTTGTGTTACAAAAATGTAAATAACTTCACTCATTGGTGACATTAAAAGGGCATTCAGTATAGACCAGAAGGAAAAAAAAAACTTGTTTGACCCTGGCATCCTTCATCTCCCTCCCACATATTACTCTGCTTCAGGCTGTCTGTCATTCAGCTGTCATTACTTCCTGCTGTCCAGCACCATAGCTTGTTTCACCGATGCACCTGTCAGGGTCAATTTGTGCTCTGAACCTGACATTTTGTGGTTTCCAAAGAGCGTCATCCTTTTGTTTCATATTTTGTTGATGAGAAGCTGTTTTTTTTCACTCATTTTCGGTTGTCACAATTATATAATATGCAATGCTTTGTTTTATTTCTTTTCCTTGTTTTAATTTTGCTGGGGAGTAGTCATTTCAATAAATAAATAAATAGATAAATACATGTGCTAAGTTATGGGTAAATTCAGATGCCGGAATGACAAAGAAATGAAAGACTTTGTTCCCAGTATCTTTCATAGTTTAATTCACCTTTACATTTTTTTAACTTTCATGAAAAAAGCACCACTCATCTAACATGTTCTAAAATGTTGCTTCTTAATATCAGATACTTTCTAATTTGTCATAATCTCATGCCCATTTTCAGGTCATTTCCAGCTAATTTTCAGTTAATAACTGGCACACTTCAGCTAACTACATGCAAATCATCGGGAATATCTTGATGAAGGTTGATGCCTGGCTTGAAGCACAGTTTTACTTTTTATTATAAAAAAACCTATTGTTTAAAATAATACATTTTCTCTATTTTTAAAAAGTTAGTTGATAATGGTTAATGGAATAATACCATGAACCTCTTTGATACCTGTTTCTCTGTGTCTCCTCCAGGTGGTGTGTCTGCTTGAAGAGCTTGTTTGTGACTGCAGCGTTATATATTTTCACAACAAGTCCAGGAGAGGCTGCTCGGACTGTACTAACGATAGCCACTGTCAGTACAGGCAGATGCATGGTTTTAGCCATGGAAACTCACACTCACATTCTTACCCCTTAATTTGGTTTCCTTGCCTAAATGTGTGTGGGTTTCTCAGGACACTGCCCAGGGTGATATTTTTAGAGCTTTATTGGACGTTAGCCGTATTTCCGAACAGCTGAAGACACTGCAAGCGGCTGCCAGAACATCAGTGGAATTTTAGAGGGAAAAAAAAAAGACACTTGCAATGTGAAGACACATTCATATATCTACACTCATGCCGTTTACAGACACATATGCGTACACAAACGTGGGAATATGCTTTGACAAATCCAAACCAAAGCTTGGGAAATGTTCTCTCTGCCATGCAGGGTATTAATCTGCCAGTCACAACCATTTAGCCACAGTGGAACTATAAGCAATCCGCCCGACTACAGCATCTTTGTCTCTCATCTCTCCTCCTCTTTTGTGACCTGAAAGGATGTTCTTGGTGTGTTGGAACCTGCCAGGGAATAGAAGGGAGGTAACTCAGGGCCCACAAGCGTGAAGGCCATACGAGGGACTGGTTTCAGAACAGACAGAAGGAGCACTTGCGATTCGGTGTGTCACTGCCTTTCGTAACACAAAATGGGAGGCACTCCCGTAGACTGCTTGGGCCCTCCAGAGGGAAGCCCCTGGAAAAGTACTGAAGACATTGCTGTGTACAGTCTCCAAATCTGAAAGTGTGAGTTAGTGTGTGTGTTTGTGTGTGTGTGTGTGTGTGTGTGTGTGTGTGTGTGTGTGTGTGTGTGTGTGTGTGTGTGTGTGTGTGTGTGTGTGTGTGTGTGTGTGTGTGTGTGTGTGCGTGTGT
>CAAKHD010004749.1:2500-11301 GCA_901007705.1 Fistularia tabacaria
CACTACCTCCAGGAAGAAGGAGTTGCAGTGGCTCCGGAGAGCCTCCTGCTTCTGCAACGCCGCCCTGAGCCAGGAGAGGGAGCTTTATATCACCGGGAAAAATCTGATATTGATATTAAACATGGAGAAGACCTCATTCCACCCTAGGCAACGTGAACATGGGTTGACGAGATGTTTGGAAGAAGCATCATTGCTCTGCCTCAAGGGGAAGGAGGGGGTTTCGAAGCAGGGACAGGAGGCCAGAAACAAAGATGGTCGCCTTTGTTTGTTTTTGACCCGAAGCAACTTCAAAAGAACTGAGTACTTCCTGTCTGAGGAGGTCACCTGGTGGTCTCGGAAATAGTTGGCGCAAAGTCGTCGGGAACGGGGTCACGGCACTGCGGGCAGGACCCCCTGGGAGTTCTCTGTAAACAACTCTGGAGGCACTGCAGGCAGAAGATGTGTCCACAGGGCAGGACGGACGGCTCCGACAGCTCCAGAAAGCATACCGGGCAGGAGATGCCGAACCTTCATGGGGAGGAGACGCCAGTAAGGAGCGGAGTGATGCCACCCACCTAGACTCGGTTCACGAGCAACCAGACCTGAGGTGCCCACTCAAGGACTCGTTGTGGAGATTGTTGAGGATGCGGATCAGCTGCTCCAGCGTCGCCATGCTTTGGAAATCTGACGCCTCCTGCAGCATCTGCAAGGAGAACCGGTAGAATGAGCCAGAAACCTTTGCATCCAAAAGTGTCCGATGTGCATCCCTTTACTGGACCGGGGCACGGGAAGTTCTTCTACGTTAACGGACTGAAGAACTCGTTCGGAAAGTTCAGAAGTCAACCGGAGACCTTGGCACTTACCTTCAGGAGGAGGTTGCAGTGTCTCAGAGCCAGTTCCTTCATCTCCACGTGGACCTTTGAAATGACGTTCTCGATGTAAGCCGCAACGACCAGGATCCCATCCCATAGGGACCTGAACGGAGAACCCGGGCCGTTAGCGGAACAGACAGAGGCACGACCCGGCGCCACTGCCTGCACTTGTCAGTGATGGGTCTCACCTGATGCTGTCCAGATGCTGCAGGCAGCCGGGCCCGTAGAGGGGCCGGTACTGCTGAGCGAAGGCCCGGTCCAGGCAGGGCTGCAGGACCTCCACCCGCCGCACCAAGGAGTCACATGCGGGCAGTGAGGTGATGGGAAGGAGCTTCATCTGTTCTAAGCAGATACTGAGAGCCAGGACATCTTCCACCTGCAGGGAGACAGTGGACTGTCACCGCAGACCGGGTCCTGGTTTGGACCTGGAGTCCAGGGGACCAACCTAGCCTGGGGTTGTGAGTGTGGCTCACTGGTTAAAGCTGTCCAGGGGTCCCAGGAAAGGGACAAAGGTCAAGGTCAGAGGTGGCAAGTAATACTCACACCGGAGAAGGTGGAGCAGATATCTGGTTCCTACGGTTTCTCTAGTTTACAAATCTCCTCCATTGACGTTTGCGAACGTTACTTTTGATGTCAGCCTTGATGAAGAGCAGCAGCCCCTCTTCTAGTTTCACGACTCTTCAGATGTACTACCTCTTCCTCCTCGTCTCCACGGTTCCACCTTCTGGCCAGTTAGCCGCCGTTCTTACCGCGGAACGTGGTAATACCCCAAGGACGGACTCACCATTTCTCCCGGCTCGCTGTCGGAGCCCAACTGCAGGACGTCGGCGGCGAGGCCGGGCTGCAGCAGGAAGATGTGACTCAGGGTTTCCAGCCTGGACGAGAAATGCTTGGCGGCGGCCGTCACCCAGGCCACGGAGAGTTCGGGGTTCACGCCCGAGGCCCGCTGGAGCTCAGAGATGCAGCGCATAAAGGCCCTGGTGGACACCTGCACCACACCCGGGCCAGGGGGTTAAACAGCTACCGGTTCTGGAGGCCATTCAGAAAGAGCGTGAACCTCCGTACCTGAAGCTGCTCCGTCGTCTGGATCTCCAGAGAAAGAAGGAAGTCCTGGATGTAGAGGCGGTTGTAGGCCGACAGGTCAGTGTCCGATAGGTCGGCTACGTGGCGGCGCAACCTGCTGGAGTCGAAGGCGCTGAGAAACTGGAGAATCCTCTCCGTGCAACCGGCGCTCGTCACTGAGGGGACACCAAAGGAGGCCATGGAAATGATATTGCGCTAAAGCTACGGATCTAGGAGGAGAAGATCTAGGACCAACCCGGGACAAATTCAGTTTCTTCCCACAGCTTTTCCAGCTGCGTCCTGAAGAGCCAGCTGAATGGGGCAGCGCAGGTTTTCTCCTCGCCATCCAGCAGGAAGTAGTGCTGCACAGGAACCTCCTGGTCCTCACTGGACACATCAAGATGTTTGCTTCAGTCTGGCTAAACCCTGTTCCAGTTCAGTGCCAGCTCCATTCAGGATCTCTCCGGATGTTAGCTTAGCTCCGGTTTGGCCCACAATTACAGGTCACAAGGTTAGCATTAGCTTAGCTGAACACCCGTTTCTTTTTCTGAGATGAGCCTTAGCTAAATCCCCGCTATTGCAGCCGTTTGGCCTCGAGGCCAGCTGAAAGTCTCGGTCGACGGCACCTTTCCGTCACGTGACGCGATTGGCTGACGGCGGTGATACCTTGGGAGGTGGAGAGGCATCAGGTCTAAACTCTGTGGGTCGTCCAGGATGTTCAACCACAGCGTCCTTAGACCCGGACTCAGCCCATCGTCGCACAGCATGTTCAGGTTGCCGTAGCGGTCCAGAACTTCCAGCATGTGAACCAAGATCGGGGTGATGGTGGCCTGCAGGTGGCGCCACAGGGTGTGTCTGAGGCGAAAGGGCGGCGTGAGGAGGAACCGCAGTGACCGACGACTCGAGGATGAGAACTTTTGGTTCTCCGTCAGAATCAGATGTCACCTCCGGCAGTTACGGAAAAGAAGAATCTATAAGGCTAACGTTAGCGGCACAACACCGAGGGCTCGGCCCTCGCACCAACGGTCATCTTGGCGCTAATCTTCGCGATGCTACTATCGTGTCGACAACCTCCTTGCGATTCCACCGGCGTCCAGACAAACAGGAAGCTGCCTTACCTTAGCGTTCCGCCCTCCTGCAACGCCTGCCGCTTCTTGGCCACCGCGCTGGCCCAGTCCTTTGGCGAGCCCATGGTCTCCTCTCGGTGCACCAGGGCCTTGGCCAGCCGGCTCAACAGCACCTTCTGGAAACCAGCTGAAAAATAAAAACGCAGACTGTTCGCTGACAGCAGGTGAACTCATGATGGCGGGGGGCGGGGTTAAACCTGGACGGGTCAGCTGTCATTCAAACAGAAACATCCTAGCATTCACCCACTCATTCACACCTGAAGAGAATTTAGAGTCTTCGACGAAGCTGCCGGACGTTTTTGGACTGCGCGAGGAGAGGAACCTGGGGGGAACCCGGTCAGGAGAGCATGCGGAACCAACAGAGAGAACCCAGAATTTTGGTTGAAAGATCTGCAACCATTCAGAGAAGACGGAAGAATGTGCGGCCGGGGCGCATACCTGCCGGGGCACTGGGGCCTAGCAGGGCCAGGAGCACGTGAATCCTCGGCAGGCTCCGCGGCGTCACCCCGTCGGGGTCCCTCAGCAGGCCCACCGCCTTCTGGATGCAGGACAGCACCAGGGACAGTCTGTGGAGGTGGACCTTTTCCGCCTGCAGGGAGCACCAACAACAAGAGGCATCACACGCTGCGGTGGCTACAGGGTCGGGCGGGGACACTGAAAGGAACTCACCTTTGTCCCGACCTCTTGCTCCTGCTCCCTGTCGCCCTCCCCTGGCGCTCCTGTGGAACAGACGCCGCAGCAGGTTACAGGAAGAACCGAACCAGAACCTTTGCGAACCGCTCGCTGATCTCGCAAGGTGCAAGTTCGCTAACGGGGTTCTCCCGAGGAACCGGGCAGACGAGCCACAATCCTAACGCTATTTCCAGGACGCCGACAAAAAATCTTGTAAGGAACAACTCTGAGCATGAAGTACAACTTCAACGTGTCGCAGGGACGATGGACAGGTGGTCCAGAAGTACCGGGCTCAGCAGGGTCCAGCAGGTCGCTGATCAGGGTTCCGCAGAAGCCCAGCAGGTTGAGGCTCATGTCCTCGGAGTCCCTCAGGTCGTCCACGTGCACCGACCGCCAGACGCCTGGGAGAGAAAACAGGAGTCACTCTTCGGGATCTCCTGCCCGGAGGATGTCTTCGGCAGATGTTGACGAGCCTCCTCGGTATTTTCCCAGGGCATTTCCTTTTGCTCTTTGCTCCCTCCATTAATCTTCTGAAACAAAGTCCAGGTCCTCGAGTCTCGTTGGTACCAACCTCCTTGAAAGCCGATGTACTGAGAACGGCTCTGGATCCTGGAGACCTTGAGGATGAAGATGACCAGGCACGCCCGGTTCTCCTGGGACATCATGTTCATGCTGCAGTATCTGCAGGAAGAAGAGCGAGTCAGAAAACGCTGCGGGTCACGCGGTCGCTTCGATCAGCCGAGCCCTACTTGGCCGAGGCGACCAGCTCAGCGCTGCACCGGGACTCCTCCAGGTCCATCTGGATCAACAGGATGCGACGGCCATGGTCCGTAGCCCGGAGGAAGTCCCTGACCCAGAGGAGACAGGAAGGGGCGGGGTCAGCCGGGGTTCTCACATAGTAAAAGACTCTTTTTTTAAAAAAAGCCGGGACACAAAATCCATCTACGCAGAGAACCCCAAAGAGCGGTCAAGACTCCATGCGGAGAGCGCTGTTTCGGGCACCTCATCTTGCTGGTGAAGGAGACCTCGGTGTCAAACTGGTGGAGGGAAAGAAGGAGGACGAGGTCCCTCTGGAGCCCCAGGGTCTGAGCCACTGCCCTGACATCTGACCTGGTCAGCAAGCTGGAGAAGGTGGTCATCTGGATAGAAAGCGTACAGTGACGCCGACGTATGGCGCTAAGACAGGTTGTTCAGGCACACTCGAGGCAGGGGCGCCGGCCTACCTCCAGGAATGTGGTGGAGTCGTTGCGGAGTACATCTTGCAGCAGATCGCGGAAAGAGTGGTGATTGTCCCGGTGGAAGTACATCCTCTGGAGTTTATCTTTCTCCTGCTTGGATAGATCCGAGTACTTCAGCCTCATCACAGCGTCTGGAGTGGCGCAGTCCAGCAGCAGAACTTTGGCTAGTTCAAGGACTCGGTTCTCTTCGTCTTCCCCGGCGGACCCAACATCTGCCTCTGCCTCCTTCTGTTCTTCATCTGCCACTGTCAGGTTTGTCCCGTCATCCTGACGCTCTTCAAGGGCGGTGGACCGCGGTGCCTTTGGCTCATCAGGTGGACGCTTCTCCCTGTCTCTGACTTCTCGCGCTCTCTTTTCCAGCGCCTGCAAGAGGGCGCTGGCGCAAGCGTCACTGTGAAAGCCGACAAAAACGTCCGTCGGTCTGAACTCTTGCAGGGCCTTGGCGCAGAACACCTTCACCCACTCCCGCAGTTTGCTGAGAACCCTGCGCTGCCACGGTTCCAGATCGGTGCCCCGGTCCACCCTGTGTTTTTCAAGCCTGTTGATCAGCGGGACGGGGAACTGTTCGTAGACCTTCTTCTGGTCCTCCACCACCACGAGTCTGAAGTTCTTGTGGACTCGGCATTTGACCCTGTGGGATCCGAGGCCCAGGTCGACGTACTGCTGCTCGGCGAGGTAAACGTAGTACTGGTTCAAGGCGTCGTAGAGGCTCTCGTACAGATTTTGCATGTTCAGCAGGATGACCGTGCGCCCGGTCTCCATGCACGTCTTCACCCTGTTCACATTACGGCAGATCTGGGCGTACTCCTGGTCCCTCGGGAATCCAGAGCCGAAGACGATTTCCGGGGCCGGGTAGTCTCCTTTGGCAAAGATCTGCTGCTGGAGATAATGGAGAGCCGCATTGTTGGTGGTCAGCAGGAGAAGGTAGCGGCACTCCTGCTCAGCGTCGTGGTCCAAGTTGCTTTTCACCATTTGTACTGTGGTTGGTCTTGGTACGTCCGTGAGGCTGCGGAGGACGTCGTGGAAAAAGGAGACGCAGTCGAAATCCTCCGGCTGACCGCTGAAGTTGCGCAGGATGGCCCCGACCAGCTGCTCAGCGCTCGGCTCCCGTTGTGAGGACTTCACCGTGGCGAAAATCATTTTGACCAGACTGTAATAATCCCTGAGCCCGAAGAACTGATTTGTCGAGGTCTCTTCACAGATCCTCAGGAAGGCCTTTGCCAAAGGCGAGAAGAGGTGTTTGATTTTCAGGAGAATTTGTTTGGAAGACGAGCAGATCCCCTTGGCGGTCTCCACAAGTTCGTCCTTGCTCGGATCCCATCGCGACACAAATATCCCTCTGTTCATCTTGGCCGGGTCCAGAGCCCAGTTGGAGATACCCACGAAGCCCACCTTCATGTGCGGGTCCGGCTCGTCATTGTCAATGCACCCGTCCTCCAGCAGAGGGTGAAGGGTCTTCAGGGGCATCTGAGGAGAATCTTCAGCCAATCCGATCTCATCCAGCACCACCACCGACACGTACTCCTGCATGTTCTTGTCTTTCTGAAATCGAGCGCAGTTCTTGAAGGTCCCGATGATCCCTTCGGGACTTGAGTGAGGACTGCACTGGAAGGAGACCATGTGAACCTCCTTGAGGTTCTGGAACAGCTCGCAGCGAGAGTTCTGGCCCTGCATGGCATCGGCAACAACCGTCTTAGCCAGTGACTTGGAACTGCCGGGCTTTCCAACCAGGAAGAGAGGGATCTTGAGCTCGATGCAGATCACCATGAGAAAGACGTTCTCCTTCAGGGCAACATTTTTGGCAATGGTCTCTCTTGTCTCTATGTTCTTCAGGAAGACGTCTTGACAAGCTGAGATCACTTCCTGTAGTTTATCTGGGGAGTTTAGGGGGTCCGGAAAGTGTGGACAAATAGCAGACAGGTACTCCTTCTTGTCCAGCAGTGACGGGTAGTAACAGACTCCGACCGCGAGAACCAGGCACTCCAAAGTTTTCCTCTTGTCGTTGAGACGGGATCGATGCTTGAAAATAACTTCAGCGTGCTGGTAGAACCAAACCAGCACCGCCATCGACCTCTCCACATCCCTGAGACTGACAAAACTGCATTCGTCTTTTCTGCTCCGCATATGTTTCTGGGAGGCTGCCAGAACATTGGAAATTACGCTCTTGCACAACTCTGGCAGGCGGTGGTCTTTCACCGTCTTCTGTACGATCTGTCTGATGTAGGAGAGCTCAGTGGAGTCACTGAGCTGACCAAAGTCCCAAACCAGGGAGGCCATGCTCGGGGGCAGAGGGTGGACCCTGTAGACCAGCTGCCTCAGGGGCACGTTTCCGAGGCGGTCGGCGGTTTCGTCCGCCCTCACTCGGTATCCCAGCCCGGCACGCTCCAAACGTTCCACCATCTCCGGTGAGTGCTTCCGGTAGGGATTGCACGCAGCTATGATCTTCAAGCTGCGGCTTGCCAGAGGGATCCCTTTCGTGGACCGGTCGCAGAGGATCTCCTTGATGGCAAATATGGCCTCGGTGGTGTTGGCCTCATCCAGGAACAAAATGGTGTCCAGTTTGTGCATTCTCAGATTGATCTCCGCGAGCGTGTCGGCCTCCCTCACCTTTCCGTAGATCATCTCCGCCGTCGTCCCGCCGTGGACTTTGACGAGGACCATGTTCTGCACGTCCCTTCGCTCCCTCTGAAGCGCACAGAGGAAACGGACCAACCGTGTTTTCCCGCAGCCGGTCTCGCCCATGATGACGACGGGGATTCCGCACCGGAACCTCATGTGTATGGCTAGCATCTTCATCACGTTGTCCGCGGTGAGCTCGTAGGTCGGGTCCGGATCGTAGTCGCTGCTGATTCCATCGACTGCACCCACGACAGAGGAGATCCTCCTGATTTTGTCCATCCGCGGCAACTCATCGAAGTCCTCCGTGAGGGAAATCCCTTGCCTTTCCAAACCTTCGAACAGCTTCTGGGACATTACATTCTGCATCAGGACCTGGTGGCTGTGAGCGTCCAAGGCGTCGAGGGAGTTCCTGCTTTTTTTCACGTGAAAGCCCAGGAAAGACATGGAGAATCTGTCCGCGTTGAAGAAAATGTAGGGATGGGACTCATTTTCCCACTGCTTGCGAATTGTCAGACTGTCGAGAAGGTCCTCCCCGGTGCTGCTATCGAGGTGCAGCAGGGGACTTTCATCCGAGGTGTTCAGAGAGGGCGAGGCGAAATCCCTCGCCATCAGACCCATGAATTTGACGATGAAGCCCTTGAACCCGGGGAGGTGGTCCGCGAGAAAGTCGGGGTCGCAGAACGCCGAGTTCTCGCAGTCTTTGAGTTGCTCATTGAGGAACCAGGAGAAGTGCCTCAGCTCGGCCCAGGACGGATTTGGTATGCCGCAGTGTTGCAGCAGGCACCTGAGACAGTCTCTGTGGTCGCCCATGGAGGTTCCCTTCTGATATTTAAAGTGATCCAGATTCTGGTTGCTCCTTAGGTACTGGTAGGGTCTTTGAATGCCTTCACTGCGAAACTCCTGCTGGTCAATCAGCGGGTCGATTCCCTGGATCTGCCGCCCGTCGGCCAGCAACTGCCTCACCTGATTCGGTGATCTGCAGGTGACGGTGGGCAGGACGTCGAGGAGCCCGAGCTTGGCCTGCGGGAACAAATCACAGGCTCTGAGTATTTCACCGCTTTCTGTTTGGCCACAAGTGGTCTCTTTGGTTTAACCGTGACCTTTAACTTCACCCCGTCCAGGGTCACATTTCAAACGGAGATGAGAAAGCCGGGGACATTTGAGGGACTCGAGCCTACTGGGGGATGGGGGGGGGGGGGGGGTTATAAGAGGGTTTTACAGAAGCTTTGGAA
>CAAKHD010004749.1:17050-28845 GCA_901007705.1 Fistularia tabacaria
CCACACACCCATTCATTCGCTCATTCATTACTCATTCATCCATTCATTCATCCACTCACTCATTCATTCATTCATTCACTCACTCATTCACTCACTCATTAACTTATTTATTATTCATTACACATTCATTCATTCAATCATTCATCCATTCATTCAATCACTCACTCACTTGTTCATTCATTCTTTCACTCGTTCATTCATTCTTTCACTCGTTCATTCATTCACTCACTCACTCATTCATTCTTTCACACACTATTTCATTGATTCATTCATTCACTCATTCATTCACTCACTCACTCATTCATTCTTTCACACACTATTTCATTGATTCATTCATTCACTCATTCATTCACTCACTCACTCATTCATTCTTTCATTCACTCACTCATTCATTCATTCATTCACTCACTCCTTCATTCACTCATTCATTCATTCACTCATTCATTCATTCACTCAGTCATTCATTCATTCACTCACTCCTTCATTCATGCATTCCCTCACTCATTCATTCATTCACTCATTCACTCATTCATTCACTCACTCATTCATTCACTCATTCATTCATTCATTCACTCACTCATTCATTCATTCACTCATTCATTCATTCACTCACTCATTCATTCACTCACTCATTCATTCTTTCATTCACTCACTCACACATTCATTCACTCATTCATTCATTCACTCACTCACTCATTCATTCACTCACTCATTCATTCATTCTTTCATTCACTCACTCATTCATTCACTCATTCATTCACTCATTCATTCATTCACTCACTCACTCATTCATTCACTCACTCACTCATTCACTCACTCACTCATTCATTCTTTCATTCACTCACTCACTCATTCATTCACTCACTCACTCATTCACTCACTCACTCATTCATTCTTTCATTCACTCACTCACTCATTCATTCACTCACTCACTCATTCACTCATTCATTCATTCACTCACTCATTCATTCATTCATTCATTCATTCACCCATTCATTCACTCATTCATTCACTCATTCATTCACTCATTCATTCATTCACTCGCTCACTCACTCACTCATTCATTCATTCATTCATTCATTCATTCACTCACTCATGACACGCTCCACCCACCATCTGGCACAGAGGTGTGATCTCCCGGAAGTCTCCGGAGAGCTGCATCCACTCGGCTGTCCTAAAGATGGCGGAGGCCGCCGCCGCCGCCACCTTCAGCCGCCGGTACTCCTGGATCTGGTCGAGTCGCGGCCGCACCCAGTCGTCCTTCGGGCCGAGCGCCCGGGACGCCAGACGAAGCTCCGCCTCCAGCAGGCGCCCGCCGTCGCCCGCTTCCTCCAGGACGCGCTCCACTTCCCAGAAGGTGGCGGTGGCGTCGGCGAGGCGGCTCGCGAGGGAGACGTGGTCCGAGATCAGCGGCGCCCAGATGTGGTGGTAGACGTTCACGAGGGGCAGGTGGGCGGGGCCTGTGGAGGCCGCCGCCAACGCCGCCGCTCGCCGACCCCAGGACGCCAGAACCAAGCCGCTGCTGTACAGCAGGTGCATCTCGGACGCCATTCGGAGGATTTCGTGGTGGGTGCGGTACCAGCGGACGGCGGAGGGGCCCGGCGGGCAGGGGACCCCGTCCTGCAGGGGCCGGACCAGAACCAGCCGGTTGAGGGGCAGCGCCTGAAAGTCGACGCCGTGCTGCGCCTCCAGGGCCGGCATCTCCGGCGCTGCGGGCGGGAAGGCCGACCACAACGGTGGTCACAACAATGCTACAATGCTACAATGCCACAACAATGCTAAGCTAATGCTAATGCTAACGGCGGGTGTTTCCGATCTCCCCCACCTGTGACGCTCTCAGCGACCTTCGCCATCATCTTCATCAGCGCGTCCATCTGCTCCTTGCGCAGCAGGAAGGCGTCCAGGTCCGACTTCCTGCGCGCCAGGACCGGCGCCACGTCGGCGGGACCGGCGGCGGAGGGGCGGAGCTTCTTATCTGCAGAGGACCAGCGATTCTCCCGTCATCACTTTCGCGAAGTGTAACCGACGGCACGGTTACCGCGACGTGATCGAGGACTGGAGGGTTCCGTACGCTGCAGGTGGAGCCTCACGAAGGTCTCCCGGCGCTTCAGGAGCTTCTGCAGGTCCCCCAGGGTCACGTGACCTTCCGGCAGGGACTGGGTCAGGGCCTCCAGGGAGGCCCGGCCTCTCTCCAGAGCGGCCAGCGCCTCCGGGGTCAGTCCGCCCGCACGCCACTCCCCTGCGGGCGCAGAAGGTCGGCCGGTCAGGAGGAGAACGCTCTGAACCTTCACCTTCCACCTTCTCCAGGTACGACGCCGGCGCTCGAAGACGCCGCGGGAACAATTCGGCTCCAGGCAAAGTCCGGTTCATCTGACGTTCATCTGACGTCAATAATCCCACGTTCTAACACCGTCTAGAACTCGTTAATCCCACATTGTAGCATTAATCTGAAGTCACTAATCCCACTTTCTGCTGTTTATCCGACCCCGTTAATCCCACGTTCTGACGTTAATGTGGAGTCAATAATCCCATGTTCTAACAGGACTTCCAACTGGTTAATCCCCCATTCTGACGTCGATCTGACGTCAATAATCCCGTGTTCTAATGTCACATGATAGAGATGTCCTTCATTCATTTTGGTGAACCCACTTTCTGACCTGAATCTGGCGTTGTTAATCTCATGTCCTGACGTTAATCTGACGTGGTTAATCCCACAACCTGAAGTGAATCGAATGTTGTTAAATCCACTTTCTGCCGTTAATCTGACCTCGTTAATCCCATGTCCTCACGACGATCTGCCCTCACATGATGCAGAAGCTTGATCTGGCCTCCTTAATCCCACGTTTCTGGTGTCCCCGGTTTTAATCTGAACTCATACTGACATTAATCCTACGCTCTGAGATTGGGAGTTAGTCCTACTTTCTGGTATCCTGGTTTTAATCTGAATTTATCTTGATTTTAAACTCACATTCTGAGATTAGGAGTTAATCCCACTTTCTGGCGTCCTGGTTTTAATCTGAATTTATTTCAACGTTAATCCCACGCTCTGACATTCCGAGTTAATCCCACTTTCTGGCCTGACCTGGTTAATCCCACTCCCCACCAGGCGTCCCTGGTTTTCAGCTGAGCTCATCTTGAGTTTAATCCCAAACATCTGAGATTAGGTGTTAGGACCTCCAGGGGGGCGGAGCCAGAGGGGGGCGTGTACCGTGGGACAGCAGGTGATTGGCCGCCGACTGCGGGTCCAGCAGCCAAGCCAGCGGGTCGTCCCGGAACCTCTTCTCTGATTGGACGACCACGGCGGACAGGACGTCTGGGGGCGGGGCCTCGGCGGCCAGGCGCCTCAGCAGGTCTCCTTCCTGTCCTCGCTGCCGCGACACACACACACACACACACACTCTGGGAGGTGACCTTCACACACACACACACACACACACACACACAAAGACACACACACACACACAAGCAGCGTACCTGGCAAATGGCCGCCACGGCGGAGACACACGATTGGTGGAAGCAGCGCTGGAGCGCCGGGTGGCTGCAACCAATGGCTGAAGAGCAGGAAGTCAGGCAGCGGGTCAGGACCTGGTCCTCCTCACACATCTGCACACACACAACCCATGAGTGTGTGTCTGTCTGTGTGTGTACGTGTGTGTACGTTTGGTCATGTGTGTGTGTGTGTGTGTGTATGAGAATATGCATTTCTGTCTATGTGTGTGTTTGTGTGTATGTGTGTTAAAGTGACAGTGAGTGTGTGTGTGTTTGTTCATGTTTGTGTGTGTGTGTGTGTGTGTGTGTGATATATGGAGTGTGTGTGTTTGTTCATGTGTGTGTGTGTGTGATATATGGAGTGTGTGTGTTTGTTCACATGTGTGAGTGTTTCTGTCTATGTGTGTGTTTGTGTGTGTGTGTGTTAAAGTGACAGTGAGTGTGTGTATGTTTGCTCGTGTGTGTGTTTGTTCATGTGTATGAGTGTTTTTGTCTATGTGTGCGTGTCTATGTGAGTGTGTTTGTGTTAATATGACTGTATGTGTGTGAGTGTGTGTGTGATATTAAAGAGTGTTTTTGTGTCTATCTGTATGAGTGTGTCTGTTTACGTGTGTGTGTGTGTTAACGTGACATATGGAGTATGTGTGTGTGTGTGTGTGTCCATTTGGATGAGTGTGTTTGTCTATATATGTGTGTGTGTGATAATATGGAGTGTGTGTGTGTCCATTTGTATGAATGTGTCTGTCTATGTGTGTGTTGATGTGACAAGGAGTGTGTGTGTGTTTGTTCGTGTTTGTGTGCACGTGATAATATGGAGTGTGTGTTTGTTAAGGTGTATGAGTGTGTCTGTCTATGTGTGTGTGTTAATGTGTCAGTGTGTGTTTCTGTGTGTTCATTGATCCGTTCATGTGTGTCTACCAGTCTATGCGTGTGTGTGTGTGTTTGTTCATCCGTGTGTGTGTGTGTGTGTGTGTGTGTGTGTGTGTGTGAGAGACCTCAGCTATCCTCTTCATCAGGTCCTCTTCCAGACTCCGTCTCCATGACGACGACACCCCTGGGATGGACGAGTCCACCTTCAGCATGGAGTCCCACATCTGTGCGATGACACACGTTACCATTGGATGTTAGCATTAGATGTTAGCACCAGGCGATAGCATTGGATGTTGTATGTAAGCCTTAGAAATTAGCATTCGACATTAGCATTAGATGTTGGATGTGAGTGTTAGACATTAGCATTCGATGTTGGATGTAAGCATTGGACATTAGCATTAGACGTTAGCATTAGACATGAACAATCAAATGTCGGATGTCAGCATTAGACAGTAGCATTAGATGTTGGATGTTAGTGTTAGATATTAGCATTAGATGTTGGATGTTAGGGTTAGAAATTAGCATTAGATGTTAGCGTTAGACATTGGCATTAGATGTTGGATGTTAGTGTTAAACATTACCATTAGACGATAGCATGAGATGTTACCATTATACGCTAGCATTGGATGTGAGTGTTAGACATTAGCATTAGATGTTGTGTGTTAGCATTAGACATTAGCATGAAATGTTGGATGTTAGCATTAGACATTAGCATTAGATATTAGACGTTAACGCTAAATGTTAGCACCAGCAACAATAAAGTAGTCATAAACCGCGTCGCCAGACGTCACCTGGATCTCCCCACGGTAGGACAGCATCCTGGACGTTGTCCTTGATGGCAAGAGGAGGGGCTTCTTCAGCAGCTCGTCCCTCCACTCCGCCAGCTGCCGCTGCACCTCCTGTACCTGCTGTAGCAGCAGCCGCTCGGCCTCGCCGTCCTCGCCGTCCTCGGAGGGAACATGTAGGACGGCAGGTGGTGGGGTGGAGTTGTCCGCCGCCGCTGCTGCCGCGACCTCCGCTGCTGCCGCGACCTCCGGTTTCCCCTTCTCCCACTCCTGTGCCTCCAAACACATCTCTGCCGTCCTCAGGACCAGCTGGAAGGACAGGACGGCGGCCGGGTAACAGCTGACCAGCCTCGTGGCAGCCAAGGTGTTCCCGGCAATGCTGACGCTGCTCTCGAAGATCTTGCTCGTCCTCACAGAGCCCATCACACTGGGAGGGGGCGGAGGGGGAGTTAGGGGACGGGGGGGCTGGAGTGACACAAGGACAGTAGGATTCCCAGCGAGGTTACCTGCCGGCCTGCTTGCCCAGGTTCTCCAGGATGAATTGCAATGTTCTCTCAGCGTTCTGCAGGGAGAGAGTGCTGTCACAAGCTAATCCATTTCGCGGCACACAAAGGAAACAAGCTAACATAACATGTTTGTTTATCGTGGACTAGTTCACATTGAAACGCTCTCCATCATGCGACTTCCTACTGAGCTTCTACTTTACTTTGATGAGTCCGCATCTTTGCCTTTTATTTTGGTAGTCCTACTTCCCTGTTCCACCAGCTAATGGGCCTCCAAGGGACCCATATTTGGTTTGTTCCATGTTTGGAAGTTCTACAATCTCTTCTTCTGTAGGGTATGTCTTTCGGGGAACCCGGGCCGGTATGGCTGAAGGGGCTATCTGCTCCTGACGTTCTGACTTGCGAGTCCTCTCAAATACCATCTATCAGCAACAGGGCTTCTTCTTCTGTGTAATTTGGATCCCTTCTGTTTTCTTGCCCTAAGTTTCTGCCCGAGCGCACAGAAACTCCTGGTTCTAAAGGGGTCCCAGGCGGCAGCGTTTGCTGCACCTTCAGATTTGCCTCCATTCTGCCGACATCATGTTCGCCACTGCAGCGTCGCAGCCGGAACAACAGACCCTGGATCAGGTGCTCGGCGGGACTCCCGGCCATCTCCGAGAACTCCCGGAGGTCCTGGAAAGCCACCAGCGACAGCCAGCCCTGGAGGAGGAGTGGCGCCTCTCTCGCCATCCACAATTGAGTCTTGATAAGGTGTAGCACCCTCCTGTGGACCCATGAAGGAGAACAGGACCAGTTCTACGCCTGAACCATCGGTTTCTTGTCTGCAGTTAAAGGTTCGGTTACGGCGTAATCTTTCAGGTGGTTATTTCTGGGGGCTCCGACCCGAACGCCGAAGACATACAACCAGTCACCGGAAAGGAACATCTGACAAAACGACCACTGAGAGAAGGACTGCCCAACTGGAGTAACTCCAGGCCCCCTGCGGTCAGACAAACACCCTGTACGCATTTCTTGGAGTAGCTAGTCCGGGTACTGAACCTGTCCCCTCTGAGATAGCAGTCTGGACCTGATGGGTTGGGTGGACTCACCGCCGTTTCTCCTCGCTGACCTGCACCCTCTCCCTGAAGGCGCAGAAAGGTACGCTTTCCAGTCCCGACCAGCTCTGCTCCTCAACGCCGGGGCCCAGCCGGGTGGCGTCTGCGCCCGGCTGCCTGAGCCTGAAGAGCAGCGGGAGGAGCAGGACTACCTCTGGCACGGCTTGCCGAGCGCAGAGGGTCATCAGGCCCAGCACCACACTGAGGACGGAGGGGCAGGAAGGAGACATCACACAACAATGCAGAAGCAGCGTGGACAATCTGAAACATCAGGAATGGGTGAAAAATGGGCACATTGCCTGCTAGCAGTAAGCTTAGCATGGTCCACATGAGGTCCGAGGGCTGTTCCACTGAAAACATCAGCAGCTGTTTGCAGCTTACATTGCCCCTGGTGGGCACCTTAGGTAGTCTACAACAAGGCCTTACACAGCGCCCCCTGCTGGTTCACCCGGTAGCTGCAGGCATCAAACTTACAAGGTCAGGTTTGGGAAGTGTTCTTTTGAGGCCTCCAGCTCCTTCTGGTCCTTTGAGTTTTCTGATACCAGGACACAGAGCTCAGCCCAATCTTTCACCTCCAGGGTGATCTGACAGTTCCTGGTCACCAGGAAGACGTCCAGGCCCAGGACCAGAGGGCTGACGGTCGTCCTCAGTTCTTCAGGTTCCCCTTTCAAGATTCGAACTAGATTCTGTGAAATCAGCTCATGGTCCTGTCGAGGCAAACCGATGTGGTTACAGTGGACAATCGAAAGCGAAGGACCATGAATCCTGCTCTTCTTCGGCCACAAACCTTCACCACAGGAGGACAGGGCATGTCCGGGTAGATCATCACCTTTTGTGCACAACTCCACATGAAATGCTTCAGGTGCTCACAGAGGCGGCGGAGGCTGTCTTTGTCGCTCGGGGACCACCTCTCGAAGATCTCGCCGAGCAGCTTCTTCATGGACCACAGCCAGGCATTTGAGAGCTCCTCGCCCTTCTGCCTCACCAAACCGACTTGGTTCAGGGTACTTTGGAGCAAACCATGCCAGCCGGACACGGTCGGGACAGCAATGAATCCCTCGTACAGGTGCAGCTCTGCACAAAAAGGGATCTGGTTGGTTTGCATGAAAAGAAAAACACTGTTGAACATCTGGAGCAGAAGTGTTTGATTACCTGTGAAGCCGTGGTGGAGCGGGTTCGGAAGATATCTGACGCCGAATTCGCGAAGATCTTTCTGACGCTGCTTGACGGCATACTGGTAGATCAACAGCTCCACTCCTCCCAACTGGCTCAACTCCACCGAGTAACTGGCCTCCACCAGATAGCCCTCCTGCTTCTGGCCTCTACATCACGAAACAGCAAGGCGACACGAATGGGGACACAAATCTCCTGGCGACAGTCAATGTCAAAACAACGGCAGCAACTCGTGGACCTCACCCTCACCAACGCCCGACGTCGGTACTCACATGAAGGACTTAATCTTTAGCGGAAAACGCGTGTCATTGTGGAGCACGACCAGCGCGTCGGAGTCCTGGCGGAACTTGAACTTCTTGTCCAGCACGGCGTGGACGTGGAAGGTGAACATGTTGCCGGGAGAGCAGGATCTCACTGGACTTTGCTCTCTGGAAACAGACAGTTGGAACAAGTGGTCACAACCGTGGACACATGATGCACGTGGGTCCTGAGAACCTGTAGAACCCCGAGAACTCGTAGAACTGGCCCTCTGAGAGCCCTTGAGACAGCCCAAAAGTCCAGCAGAGACAGATTCAGTAATTTCATCTCTGCTCTCGGTGCCAAGGACAGAAACACAGCTCCTAGTCTGCAGAGCCCCCAACCTGGAGGTCTGGCCTTGGACCTCCGACTGGGACCCCGGGCAAGAAAATCCGAGGGAGATGATTTTCAATGCAAGGTTGTTCTGAATGGGAACTTTTGGATACCTCGGAAGAGGATGGCTCCTGATTGGTTGTCTCCGGTTCGGGCCCGAACCGGGTTCGGAAACGATGGCCCGAACGTTGATTCGTGTTCCCGTCCTTGTCCTGAAGGAATAAAGGATGATTGACTCTTACCCTTTGGACTGTTTGTCGCCTGCCGGTTCTCCGGATGCAGCTTTGGCGTGGGACTTCGGCTCCGGGTCTTTTTCAGTCCTGCTCTCGGCGGGGGGGTTCTGCTCTCTGGGCTTCGGCTCTCCATCGGGGTCGGCATTTCCCGTCGACGCTGGATCGGACCCACCTCCCGCGGCAACGTCCCCGGTCGGGCTGTTCTCGTCGGGCCGCTCGGTCGGGTCACTTATTGACTTTACCAGAAGGTCTTCCGTTTGCGTCTCCTGGTCCTGGCAAAGCGTGGCGCCGGTCTGGGTCTCCTGGTTCTGACAGAACTCGGAGCTGGTCTGCGTGAATTGGTTCCTGGTTCTCCTTTTACTGGTCTGAGCTTCCGCTTCGACCATCTCCGCGCCTCCCTGCTCCTTCTGCCTCTCCTCGACCTGCGGAGGGTCACCGGCGCCGCCCTGGTGGTTCCCCCCTTGCGCGGCGGGTTCCCCCTTCGGCTCCGGCCCCTCCGTGTGGAACCCCTTTTTGTTTCTTCTTCTTCGATTCCTGGGTCTTCTCTGGTCCTGGCCCCGGACCTTCCCGGTGGGAAAGCTCGATCCTTGTGCCTGAAAACACAGACAGGCTTGGCGTGAGGGTTCCCGGACGCCGACCACTTCCTGTACTCATCGCGGTCACCAGTTTGATGCCATCAACAGGAGCGACCCTTCAGGGATCATCTGTGTCTCCATGGCGACACCAGTCACGAAAAGACCCATTACATGCCAAAGTGGACAAGAACTTCTCTTTTTCTTCTTCGATGCAATGACGCCGCAAACATTGTCACGCCCCCTGTTAGCTTTAGCTACCAAAGTATGTTTGCAGGAACATCAGAGAAGGACAGGTTCTCGGACGAGGACGTTTTCGACCAACCAGAGCCGCTGGTAGGCTGCCAGGAACGCTCCTGATTGGCCCAACGGACCTCGAGGGGACCGAGCCGACGTGGAGTCGGGTTGGGGTAAAGATGACAAGACAGATATGCGGACGTTCACTACCTGGTTCCTCTGCGCTCCAGTTGGCCCCCCAGGGCGGGCGGCGCCGGGTCCTGGCCCCGCCTCCATCTCCGGATTGGGCCGCCCAAACCCGGCCCCCTTCACCGTCCGTCTGTGGAGACCAGAACCCGCGGTTACATCCTCAGCCAGGAACGTGGCAATGGAAGCCACAACCCCGCTGAGCTTTGGCAGAAGGGAACCGGGACCGGACCCTACCTGATGGTCCAACCAGCGGGCGAGGACGCCTGAGACGAGAAGAAGGAGGTCCAGAAACACTGGAGGAACTGGAACCGAGAAAGAATCGATCGATAATCGATGATCAAGAGCAGCGGCGGCCGCTAGGGGGCGCCACTCCTGCTCAACTGTGGAGGTTTGGAATCGAACCCAGCGGAGGATTAAAAAAATGTTTGTTTGTTTTTTGTCAGGACGCTTTAAAATGAAGCCGTCGAATAAATGAAAGAAAATAGAAAATCACAAATATCAGATCCAAACCTTCCACGGATTTACTTTCCAATAAAACTCAACGAAACACGTGAATTCCACGGCGAGGAAAGTAAAAAAAAAAGAAAAAAGAAAAGATATGAAAAAAAAAATTAAAAAAAAAAAAAAGAAGGAAAGCTTGCATTTCGAATGAAAACGTCCATGAAAAGAGGCGCTTGAGAGACGAGGCGTTTGCAGCGGCGTCTTTCGCGGGGCGAGAGAAGACGCTCTTCCTCCTCCTCCTCTTCCTCCCGTCCAGCCTCCCGCCGGCAGGAACCGTCAACGAGGTTCAGGCCGCATCGACCGCTAAAAACCCCCCCGGCTTTGCATTTAAATCGCCCTATTTTCAAATCAAAAATCAGGACGTACCTTCGCGAAGCCTCTTCGACGCGGGTCGGGTTCGCTGGGCGGGTTCTAGAGGGTTCTTCGGCGTTCCCTTCGCGGGTAACTGGCGGACGGTCTCTTAGCGGGGAGCTGAGCCTTTTTCACTTTCGTTTCCGCCTCAGTCTCGGCGAACTGGAAAGTGAAGGTGCGTTCAGGGCCCCGCCGGAACTTTTGCTTCCGCGTTCAGAGGTCTGCGCATGGAAATCCGCGGCTGAGAAGATCCCGTCCATGCAGGGGGAAGACGTTCACCTGAAGGGGGCGCTGCTCTCCTCTGAGGAGCATTCGCTGTCACTTTCGATTGTCAGTAAATTGGAGTTGCACAATCATTGACCTCCTGACGCACCCTAGATCTTTGACGGCTGTTTACCCCTGAAGGTCTTTGTCCATACCTGACTTCCTGTCGTTCTTTTCGAGTAGTTTATTTCCTGGTGTTCTTTTTCAGTTGTTTACTTCCCGCTGTTCTTTTTGAGTATTTTCCTTCCTGTAGTTCTTTTACAATCGTGTACTTTCTGTAGTTCTTTTACAGTAGCGTATTTCCTGTACTTCTTTTACTTGATTGTTTCTTTAGCTCTTCAAAGAAGTCTTCGTCCAGCAGTTCTTTCAGAGGCGTGTACTTCCTGGAGTTCTTTTACACTAGTTTACTTCCTGGAGTTCTTTTACACTAGTTTACTTCCTGGAGTTCTTTTACACTAGTTTACTTCCTGGAGTTCTTTTACACTAGTTTACTTGCTGGAGTTCTTTTACACTAGTTTACTTCCTGGAGTTCTTTTACACTAGTTTACTTCCTGGAGTTCTTTTACACTAGTTTACTTCCTGGAGTTCTTTTACACTAGTTTACTTGCTGGAGTTCTTTTACACTAGTTTACTTCCTGGAGTTCTTTTACACTAGTTTACTTCCTGGAGTTCTTTTACACTAGTTTACTTCTTGGAGTTCTTTTACACTAGTTTACTTCCTGGAGTTCTTTTACACTAGTTTACTTCCTGGAGTTCTTTTACACTAGTTTACTTCCTGGAGTTCTTTTACACTAGTTTACTTGCTGGAGTTCTTTTACACTAGTTTACTTCCTGGAGTTCTTTTACACTAGTTTACTTCCTGGAGTTCTTTTACACTAGTTTACTTCCTGGAGTTCTTTTACAC
>CAAKHD010004750.1:2581-24925 GCA_901007705.1 Fistularia tabacaria
GGGTGGGGGGGGGGGGGGGGTGTGGGGGTGTAACTGAGCAAGGCTTTAGAATGGCTTGTTGCTGGGCTGAATCAAGATAGAAGTGCTCCAACGCAGCCCCATCCTCCAAAGGACTATGGTATGCAAAAAAAAAAAGATGAGGTATCAGTGGGTGTATTTACTTTGTAATTTTATACACATATTCACCGATTTAAAAAAATGGAAACAAAAACATAATCATTGATAATGTTGCTTGAATTCAGATTCCAATTGCCTCAATCCAAATTTTGAAAGGAAAATTTTCATTCTTATAGGTTTCATGAATCGTAAGATGACAGGACTGGGACGCTGCGAATAATTAAAGTGCAAAAAATTGCACTGAACTTAGAAAAAGTGCCTTTAACATTATTGATAAAGAGGATGCAATGTCCAACCAATGCTAGGTGAGAGTAAGAGGGAGAGAGAAAGAGAGAGAGAGAGAGAGAGAGAGAGAGAGAGAGAAAGAGAACCTGTGTCATTGTTATGCCTGTTGCCTGGTAACAACATTTTTTACTGTGAAGCAAATGGAAGCCATGCATGAAGAAAACCTTCCACTTGGAAAAAAAAAAGAGAATTCCATAATTCACGGAGGTTTTGAAGATGGCATTTTTTGTTTGGGATCCATTGTTGCTTTGTGGATTTCAGCACAAACACATGTTGACAATAAAATTAACTTTGAGCCAGCTGCAGCATGTGCCCCATACAGGATACCTCTGCTAGCGGAGGTATTTTATATAAATGATTCCCCCTTTTTATTTTTTGAGCAGATGTCAAGCACTTTCTCATCTAGCCATAGTATACTTCATGTTTAATCATTAGTTTAAAATTGTATGTATACAGGTACATCATTATCATTATCATTATCGTTGTTTGTAAGCCATAATCAGCAAAATGTCAAGAATTAAAGACTTGAAATAGTTCACTCCATGTGTAATGGATCTATATCATATATGGGTTTTGATTGACGGAAAATATTGAAACTTTTTCATGATATTTAAGTTTTTGAGATGTACCTGCGTTTTTAACTGCATCCAAGACTATTGCATGATGCCTGGGCGCTATGTTTGCCCACCTTGAACTCAATTAAAACAAAAACAGGCTCTATATCTCTTGAGAAATTTCCAACTTGTGTAAAAGGGGGATGGATTTACCTGTACAATGACACAAAGTGGAATGACATTTATATAAAATACACTTTAATTCACATGACTTAAGTTGAAGTCATAGTCTCACAACAATCAGACATCAGCTGTATTCCTAGAAATTCAAAAGAAATATCCAAATCTGAATCCCGCTTGCTGAATGTTTTTGGAAATCTTCTTAAACTGGCTTGTTCGGCCATCGAGTTAATGGCACACGCTGCAAATTTTCCAACTAGCGTCATTAAGTGGCTCTACAGGATTAAAATCAGGTGTTATCCAGAAATACCTTCCATAAAACCTCACAACCACAACAGGCTTTACTTTATAATTATTAGCGAGCAGTTTCACATGACAGGTGTATACTGTAATTGTAACTGTTGGTTCGATCAAACCAAAGAAGTAGCAAAGCACCACCTTGATTTTAGCCCATTCTTCATGAGCCTCAGAGTAATAGCAGCAATTGCTATGACTTCTGCATACGTGTTCTTGTGAATGAAATAAGGTAATTGGCCCCCAGCAGTATCACCTACATGTTTTACTGTTGTGATTTTTTTCTTTTGTTCTTCACCTCTTGCCTTCCCTCCATAACGTCACAAGTTTTTCATTTTTTTCCCAAACACAATGTGCACATCAAACACGGAATTTAGAATTCTTTATTTGGAATCTCAATGAAATTGGGGCGATGTTGTTCGTATAAAAGTACACAAGTTAAGCAGCGCACACAAGAGAATGAGAGATGGTGTATGTATTTTGCCGTTTCGTGAGCCCAAGGGTGTCACAGCAGAGACGCTGCACTGTCTCACCTCATCATTCGATTGTGAAACAACAAGCATAACATGATTTATGATTCATGACTTGACGAATGCATATGGAATGTCTCATGCTGAGACAGGTTTTAGAGTCCATCAAAGTTTTACAATGAAGTACAAGAACTGACCACTACCTTTCCCCAATAAAATGCTAAAGAGCTGAGGTACCATTAGCAGGTCAATAATGTCAACAAGGAAGATGAGAAGTTTCATTGCTGCAGTTTTCCATCCTCACTTCTTTACTATTAACTGTGTTTTACATTGTTCACTTGATATTTATAAGCTTCATTTGGTTGTATAAATAATAATCATCATTTCATATAGTTCTTTATCTTCAGCTTTTTATAAACATGTGACAATGCAGTCTTGCATGGACATTTGACAGATGTTTCATCTGGCATCAGTAGTCCTGCCACAGCATCAAGCATAACTATTACAATGAATGGTTGTGGCACAAGTAGGAGTAGGTGGTTGTAGGGCCAGAGTCAACAGCACTGCTGCCAGTATTACTACTACAAATACTATTAATTGTTGTAATTATCATTATCATTATGAATACACTGCAAAAATACTTGCAATGATATCAGTGAGAATAGATCTAATAACTTGGATATGATCCAAGACATTATGGTTAGAAGGGCCACCACTTCAGCACCATGGACAGCGCCATGTATTTGTAAGTATACAGAGCAGAAAGTCAGGAACCAACAGCAACAAAGTCGCCACACATAGTTTTACGACAATACATTTTACAATGAACAATATACATAAACCCCCTGTTATGACGGCTAATCAAGTAGGCAAAGAACATCCATGATGTGTACATCATCATCGAAGCACCGTGATCAACCATCAGTTGTTTGTTAAGGTGCTTGATTAAAGTGTTTGCATTCAACCAGGGTTGGGACACCAGTGACTGCAGTCCCCTCTGCATATGTATGTGCATGAGTATGAGTATGTGTATATGCGTATGCTGCACCAGACAATATCTGTGGACTCAAGGAGGCCAGAGAGCAGGTGGAGACATGCATGTGCCTGCTCACTGTTTTACTGGCCAGTGTTTGAAACTCAGCCTAGTAAGTCGTGCAGAAGAAAACTTAGCAAAGCAATTGTGTGATTGTTTTTTTTCCCTAATATTCCTCTACTTTTTGGTGCGGAGACCACGTCATGGATGTCACCCTAACCCTAACCTAAATAATATGCATCAAAACCCTAAGTATTTGGACATTTTTTAAACTCTTTTTATTCCCTTTCAATATCTTCATGGCAGAACATCTGCATAATATAAAGGCTAGTGTTTCATCTCTGCATCATTGTGACTGCTAGTATTGATCACAACTAAATTCTTTTCCACTGGAAAGTCACACGAGACCCAAAAACGGAAAGGGACAGCGGCTTGTTCAGCCCCGGTAAAGAAAATCTACCGGAAGACACTCGGTTCATGATTAATCTGGGTAGCCTTTTACAATATACCATTTGCAGGGGGCAGATGATCTACTGCCCCACCTAATTGCCTACAGATATAAGAGTGATATAAATCTTCCCATTTGGAAAAAAAAAAAGAGTAGCTTTCAAAACTCACCGACTGTTCCTTTACGGAAATGGTTATCCTTGAATGTTTTTTTTTTTGTCGCGCTAAAACCTTTCTTCACAGACGGATAAAGATTGACCTTCGGGTCAGTAGTGTGTCTTTATTCAATTTGTTGCAGCGTATAAGCATCAAATTTGGTGAATTAATGTTTCAAATGCACAGATGCATTTACATCGCTCTTGTTTTGGTATTCGTATTCACTGTGCTATTTCTATTCATTTTTTTTTTACTTAGTCTAAGTCCTTTACAGCTTTAAAATAATCTAACCAACGTCACAAACAGCAGCAACAAGACACACCGACTCTCACACACACAAACACACACCTGTATATATACTACATATACTGTATATACAGTATATACATGTGTTTTCATTACGAGCATCCGATCGGCTTGTGCCAGTTGAAAGGGAAAGAAGGGAGCCCATCTCATTGAAAAACAAACGAGAGACGTTGGCTGCGAAATCTGACCTGAAATCTTTACAAAAAAAAATCCCAAAACAGAAATACAGCAGAAAATGATTTAGGCCTATTCTGCATTGTGCATCTGGAAGGTCTAACATATATGCACATATGCCTTGGTGGATGCTTCTCCGCTGATTGTACAATAAGAACAGGAGAACAATAAATGTCCAGCCGCGCTTTGATGGCTGAGTTGCGGAGAGTCATCAAATTGCTTTAAATACATTCCAGGCTGATAACAGACTGATCAGCTGCATTGTATAGCCAGCACCATTTACTGCTATGTTCGGCGCTTGCATTTAGTATTTTGGTTAATACATATCGTGTTTTTATTCGTATATCTAAAATTATATTTGTTTTGTTAAGCAGATAACTGAAACAATAGAATGTGATAAATATAGTGTTGAAATTTACACCATTTTTTTTTCTACATGAACCTGAATTACAGACAGACTGTTAGCTGAATAAATGGATTTCTTATACTGTGCAAGAAATAAATTTGATTCAACCAAATAATGGTTGACTACCACTGAGGATGTCTCTATCCATAGAGGGCAACATGGCTGCTATATTATGTTGATAATGTAGGCAAGGGAAATCAGATATAACAAAAAAAGATCCTGGCCTATCATTTTTCACAGTTTTGTAAAATGACAGTTTAGACTACCAACTACTAATAGCAACAACCGGAAATGGCTAATGACTAAGTGGGCGGGTAACATCTGGTTACATGATGTCAATGCCATATATTACAATTCAGTATGGATGTTACATGCAGTTTTCTTACACTGCAGAGTTAGAAATATTTTTCAATTTAAATATATGAGTTTTGGGTTTGGTTTTTCTTTGCAGAAATTGATGATAAATGATACATTTTCATTTATTATCCTATGTGGAAATGTATACATTGTGGATATCAATCTTGCCTGTGGTTGGATAGTTATAATGCCAAAATTTCTGTGTTAGATGGGGATTTTAAACAGGAGTTGTTTCAGGTAACAAAATAGGATCCGAAGCGCCGAATTGTTGCTCACTGAATTCTTACTCAAAGTGTAAAATCAACACATCACCATGCACTGACTGTCCCCTTAATCATATGTTGCAGTTAATTTATGTCAATTTATGGACATGAAAATAAGAATAAGCAAGTAGAACAGAGATAAGACAAAGGAGTGTGTGTTAAGACACACTTCCAGACACACATCCGATTGCTCCCTGAAATTTAATGACACCTGACAGACGAAGTGGCGTGAAACACACACGGTCCATATGCATGCAAGGAGGATGCTGTCTGCCTGGACAGGAGTTCACGTTACCTTTCAGAGGGTTCAAATTTCTCCTTTCCGGCTACTGGACTCTACAGCATGTCTCAACTGTTGAAATGCACACAGAGAGAGAAAAAAGCCGCAGGAGAGGGTTGGAAATCCAGGTTGATTTGAAAAATAATTGGTTTGCTGAGTTTTAAACACATATCTAAAAAAAAAAAAATTAATTAATCAATACGTTATCGTATATCGATTAGTATTCAACTCATTCCCAAGGATCATCTGGTAGAACTGTCTGCGGGGCCTTTCTGTCGGTTGCCAAATGGTGACTTAATCAAGCACTGCGGCAGGAAACAAGATGATTTTCAGCTAATCTTCCGGTCAATCATGGGCAAAGGTAACGGTTTGGATGCTGGCAAATGAAGCGCTGGCTTGAACGCTGCAAACTAATGACATGATTAGTTGCTCATCGGGGTCTCGTGTTTATGTGGGAGAGCGCATCAAGTGTGGATGACTACGTGTGAATGTCTGTGCGCTTGTTGTTATTTGTAGAAGTGGTGTGCTTGTGTGTGTATGTGTATGTGTGTGTGTGTGTGTGTGTGTGTGTGTGTGTGTGTGCGTGTTTGCATAATGGGGGCGAGGAGGTGGCGGGGTAGGGGTAGCGATCAGGAGGGAGGGGGGTTGCTGGTCACATCTCAGCACGGCAATAAAACCCGGTGGTGTTGTCACAAAACTCAGCCCAGCTTTTAAGTGCCGCCTGTATTCTCACCAAGCAGCGGACGCATTACAGCGAGGGGAGGGAAAAAAAAAAGAGCAAAAAAGGCTCAGGAAAAGAGTGAGAGCGGGAAAGAGAAATTAGGGGGTTTGAGGCCTGTGGCTGAAGGATTGATTTTAAATGTTCTGCAGAGGCAGTGTTCACTATCCTCTTTGGCTAGCCCCCTGACAGCACCCGCATCAAGACAAGATTCTTCCCCCTATCTCCCACACAGCTGCTTAAAATGACAGCTTTTCACCTTGGTGAAATGCAAATTTTTCTTGAAAAAATAATAACGTATTATCATTTGTGCCAGCGAAATGTTTCAGGGTGCCGTCTGAACCCATTTTTTAAACCTTCATTTTTTGCTGGATAGAAAAAAAACACAGAGTTGATGGTTGACTGACTTCTGCCCCATTGCCAGTGCACTCTTTCATATAAGAAAATAAACAGGCAGTTTACTGTAAAAGGAACTGGAATTGAAAAATAGCCAACTGGCTAATACTGGCTCATTTACAGAAACGTTCACTAATGCGCACAGTCCCCGTAACTTTAAACCATTAAATAAATAACTGTTACTTTCCTCCATACACCCTTTAGTCCTGTGTGTTGGCATCACTGCTGAGCAATGCATCCAAAAGAGGACCAATGTATCTATGAAGAGAGGGAGGAAAAAAACAACCTCGAAGGCAGTGATGTAAACTTCAGTGGTCTGGACATATGGGCGGAGAAAAAACACTGGCCATAGAAATTGATGAAAAATGTATGATTCCTGGTCTGTTTTTCACTTCTAGGTTTAAACTACTGTTTAAATTGACACAGCCCCCGTGATATTCAGACATATAGGCCAGTTTCACTGGACTCCAAGTCCCTCTCGAAAATATGCGCATGTATGGCTCGAATGCATTTCACAAAAAAAAAAAGGTCTGCTGACATTTTTCAAGGTACATCATTAAGGTATTGTTAAGCTTGGAACCCACAGCAAGAATTACTTTTTTGCATTGCATACTGTAAAAGCTCAGCATCGTCTTCAATGCAACACTGCATTTCAAAGAAAGTGTTTCAGTTTGCTTCAGATTTAGAATTTTATGAACAAAATGTATCAGTGTGTCACAGATAAGATCCATACTCCAGACTCTATGCTTTGAATGAATGAGAAAAGCTGAAAAAAAGAAAATCTTACAGACAGTCCTGCCACTGACTTCCATCTGAGTGGTTGAGCAAAAACGTTTCATACAGTCCAGACTCCCTTCAGAAAGTCTGTGATGTTACTTCAGCAGCATCCAACTGTCTACTAGCTCCGACCAGGAGCTCCCATCCATTTCCAGCCGCGCTGCATTGGTGTCTGATCCTAAAAGCGAAGCGCTCTTGTTACCTGTCTTGCAGGCACAGAAAGACCCCAGTACTTGCAGCCGCTCTCCCTCAACTCGGGAGCCATGATCCAGTGCAACGAGACAAACCTGTCCTCCTGACTGGCAGATGAGCCAGTGGTCAGCAGCGCCGTCCGTCCCCTGCTGGAGCTCCAACTGCGTTCTAGCTGGATACATGTTTGTATGGCTTGTTGCATCTGGTGTGTGGCTGTTCATCATCAAATGAGGGACACTCATTTTTCCTTGTTTATATCTACTCAATTAGTTACAAGATAATAATTATGAGATAATAAAAACAAACAGCGGCTGCCATGTTTTTTTGTTTCATTGGTCAGAGAAACTGTGTTCCCATTACATTCTGGTATTGCCTCAGATGCTTGAAACCTCAGCAATGACACTCGAAAAATAGCAACAAACACATGACTAAGCAAAAACAAATCAATCTAAGGTTGATAGAAATGACAGGAAGAGAGCAATGCTACACACTGTTAGTGTAAGATGCTTTAACATGTGCACAGAGCTTGCATGCATTGTAAGCATTTGGTTTGTGGATAGAATACATTTGGATTTCCATGTCTCTTGATAACCAACATGTGCCCTTTCCCAACAAAGACAAACTAATTTAGTATATATCTTATTAAATTTTATTGTCCAACATGAAAGAGCTTAATACATATCGAATAGCCTATCCGGTTGTGCTTTATTAAAAACAAATTGTTATCATGTTATAACTCGTTCAGGAATGCCTCCTTGTCATTTTAGGAAAAATGTGTTTGTTCCAACACAAAAGACAAAGTGGTTCTCAACGTGTTAGTAATGGGATATATGTAACTAAGTACTGGTCATTATTTTAAGGCTGACATTAATCAGTTGATTGCTTTCTCAGCTCCAATGATAGCCATTGGAACATTGGTCCATTAGAAATGTTCTAAAACATCCAGGCAATGGGGTTAAAAAAAATCGTAACGAGTGACTTGAGTTAGTCAGTAAATGCTTACTTGAGAATTAAGAAACTTAACAATGAGGTTGAAGCGGTTTAAGTCAGCCTGTGTTTTACTTTAGGCACTAATAATATCTACTGAGCAGCTTTTGTTTTCTGTACTTCGTCACTCATCAATAACTTTAGACTCCAAATTTTAGAATTATGCTACATTTTAAATCTCAGCCAAATAACGGTTTATCTACTGCATTAAAAAAGTAACCCATGGATTTGTACTTGATGAAACAGGCATTTCCTGACAGTGCTTAGAAATGTTTTTTTTTTAAATATAGGTTGCATATGTAAGAAGTTATTGTTCACTTCTGACTTTGAGCCTTGGTCCTTAAAAAAAAAAGTGCGAACCTTCAAAGCATCGGAAAGAAATGTGGCTGAGTAGCTGAGTGAAAACTGGAGGGGAATATTCTCTTTCATGCCACGTGGCCACAATCATAATTATCCAATTGTTGTCAACCATTAGGAATTTGATTTATTATTCTTTAGTCAGTCAGGATGGAGGTTTCTCATCCCGCCTTGGACGTGTCTGAAATGCACAAGTCTAGAGGGCTGAGGAGAATAAGGGAAAGCAAAAGCCATATGTCTGCGCTGTCAGAGAGCCACTTGTTAGAGGAAGTTTAGCCTCCCTGTGCCTCCAGCCACAGCCTTAATTATTAACATGCCTCCCCTCTGAAGAGCCGAGTGAGGGCGGCTCACTGAAAAAAGGTGCTTTGGAGTGGGGACGAGGTGCCAACTTTGCTCCGAATACTGAGAGATTCAGTGATGGCAGGGCGTACAGCTGTTGGTCTGTCCTCCCCTTCCCTCTCATGGTAGACTTGATAATTTGAGCACACTTGTTATCACATAAACAAACCCGACTTAGCTTCTGTACCGTTTTAAGCATCATCAAGCTGCTTCATGCCAAAAACTTAAAATATGCTGTTGGGTATAAGGGGGGTATTTGCTGCTTAGACTGACACATGGATCCGTGGAAGAGAAAAGGCGTATGTGGTTTTCTGATTTGCTTCTGTTCCCCTCTGCGTGATGATGCAATGTGTTTAATGCGATTTGTTAATGCTGCCAAATAAATTACTTTATGCTAGTTTTATTTAGGCAGAAACTTGAAACCCAGCATTTCACAAAATGCAACTTTTCACCAAACACAGCCTTCAAAGACACACCTTTAAAGGAAATTTTGTGCTCGCCCTGCAGGTCCCTTGCATTTACAGAGCAAAAACTTTTACAACAGCCAGCACTTTGGCAAAGTGGTTCGCGCGTCTGCCTCACAGCAAGAAAGTCCCTGGTTTGATTTCAACAGGGGGTCTTTCCGTGTGGAGTTTGCATGTTGTCCCTGTGTCTGTTTCCTCTTGGTTCTCCGGTTTCCTACCACAGTCCAAAAACATGCATTAGGTTAAAGGAAGAGTCTAAAATACCCAGATGTGTTAGAGAGTGAATGGTCATATGCCTCCATATGACATATGAATGAGAGAGTGAATGGTTGTATGTCTCTATGTGTGGCTCTCTGACTGGCCACCAGTCCAGGCTGAACCCTGCTTCCTGCCCAATGACAGCTGGTATAGGCTTCAGCCCCCCGAACGACACTGACTGCAGGATTATTGGTATAGATAATTAAACTTTTCCAACTAAAAATGAAATTAGGAATTTGGAAACAAACGCTGAATTTTAATGTTGATAGCTTAGTTTTCCACAAATTACACCATAAATGCTTGCATGATTGGGTTTGGAGTCCTATTTTTTGGAGTCGTATTTTCTTGACCAAAGATCTACTTTAAGTGGATGAAAAGGATGTCTCAGATGTTTTGTTAGCTTAGGTCAATGTGTATTAACATATTATTCCATCTGTTGGCTTCAAATTAGGATGTTTATCACAAGCAGGATTTTTGTCGGACCACAGGATAATTCTCGCAAAAGCCACTTTTGGACAGAACATTTCTGAGAAATGTCGAGCTAGAGTTTCGTACCCGGAACTGCCCTCCTCCAGGGGAACCTTTTAGCTTTGCGTTTGCACAAGTAGTATGGGACCACTGTAGGGACGCGGCACTCAAAAACAAACACAGAAATGAAGAGGCAGACAACATGGACAGCGAAGCTACCACAGCATTCAGGTTCAGCATGGTTGGAATAATAACCATGGACTATGAAATGGGTTGAAGTGTTTTTTCTCCCTGCATGGCTTTGCCTTGTGGAAAACCCTGCCGTTAACTAGCTTTGCACTTATTTTGGCTAAAATGTTGATATTCTGCTGCGAGCCCTGGTAACCCCTCTGTGGATAGAACAGCTTGGACCTCTTCCTTAGTCCATTTCTTACTAGTTCAGTCCATTTCTTGTGAGAACACTGCTGACTAATGACTGCGATAGTTTTAAAATGGTGGTCCGCGGTCCACAAAAAGTATCTGATAATGGTCGTGGCTTAAGAGCTCCAGCAACGTCACTATGGAACCATAAAACAGAACCTTCCTTGGCGTAGGAGCTAAAATGGTTGTAGGAACAAACGAAAATGTCCTAGTTCCTGAAAACGTTCTCGGAACTGTAAAATCTTCGTCCACTGCGAAAGCAGCTCATGATTGACAGCACAAGCAGACAGGAGTGGGTAACAGGCATGGTCAAAACAGGCGTAGTCGAAGCAGGAAAGGAGTTGCAGTCAAGCCAGGTGAGTCGGGGTCAAATAGGGTCAGAACAGAGAGATCAGGTAGGAGAAATGCTGGTAATTCAAAAGGGGACTAAGCCAGCAATGTGCAAGACGGCAATGACAGAGATGGTAATCTTGCAACTGGGCGGGATACAGCAGTGGAAAGAATCCACAAAATATGAGAATGTTGTAACACTGTTAACACTATTAGCGATGCTACATATTACGTTATCATGTAACGTTTTAATGTCTCGACAGAAATTTCTCTGTTGTCATACATCTAATTGTACAGGACATGTATTTAACAGTAGATTTTATACCCTTTCCAGCTATCAATAAAAAACAAAAACCAAAAAATCCATTATCAATTTCCTGCACATTTTGCTCAGCTATCAGTCTTTTTGGACAAAAACACTTGTATTTAGACCTGGTCAGTGCCGGTCTTAAGGACAAAGACCGAGGCATATGTATGAATATTATATGAAGGATGCACAATGCCCACACAGACACCCACACAGTCGGTAAATACCTTTCATCAATGACAAGTTTCACCCCTATGACTTTGCCGCATCAACACCGGTCCATGCTAACACAGCGTTCTTGATTGGTAAATCTCCTCCTCTCAACCCTCTCTCAGAGACGGTTCTCTCATTTCCCATCCTGACATTTTCTTAAAAGGCATTAAAAAAAAGGTGTGAAAGTACAGTCTGTTGACGCCATCAGGGTTTTCTCTGACTCCCCTGATTTCTCCAGATTGAAAATTTCGAAGAAAGAACAAGGTTATTCTCCTGCTCTTCATGTCTGTGCTTAGCAACTTCCTTCTGCCAGCACGTAGGATAAACGCAGGGACTACGGCAACGGCGAAAAAGTCTGTGAAAAACAAAAACTACACTTCGGCCATGATATCAGAATAAAAAAAAGAAAGCAGGCGTCAGTGATTGATGCAACTGGCTCTTTCTGGTACTGAATTGAACCCGCTCACCTAATTTCTGCCGGAATTGCCATTTATGAAGGGCTAAGGGGATAAAATCAAAATATATCCAGCTATAAGTATAGATTTAATTTGGTTATAACAAAGAGCAACATTCTTCTGACTGTGGCGAGGCAGGAGGGCCATGTGACTTTCTCATCTCACATCCTCTCACACACAATCCTGTAAACACATCGAAAGGTGCACCGTATTGCACACACACACACAAGCGCACACGCAGGCATGCACACACACACACACACACACACACACACACCGAGGCAATGTTGTGGAACAGCCATCAGTCAAAGTGCGTTGGCGCTGCAGGTCTTGGGGCATTTACATAGATAGATGATGGACAGATTATGGGGCACAGAGGTTATTAATCACACTGCTGAGAAGCAGGAGAGGGACTCCTTGGTGTCAGTCTCCTCTCTAGGGATGGTTCTTTGCCCTGCATATGTCTTTTTTTTGCAATTTCTTCCAATGTTCTATGTGCTGCCTGTAAGCACCGAGGTATTATAAGTATCTTAGCATTCGATATGGCACGTTCAGCCCCCGCCAAGACAGGTCGGGCCGCAGTCCGGTATTTCCGACCATAACAGAAATGACATTACATTACATCATTTTAAAAATGTAATCCAAAATTTATTTTTTTAAACGGTAAAATATTATTTTCATCCATTTTTAACTTTTTGTTCTCGACGTGAACAGAGTTATCTTTCTCTGACAACAAACATGCTGAAGATCTGAGCCTTTGATGCCAGAGCCCGCGCTAAAATGTCAACTTAGGACGTTCAAATGCCTCCATTTTTACATGAAGCAATAGTTGTGCAATGTTGGGCAGCAAATGTACATACTGTTTATACTGTAAACTTATATTTTGTATATTTTTCATTGTGTTTCATTCATTATTTATCATTATTTGTTTTCCCCTTTCTTTTATTTCCATATATTCCATTTGCTTATGTGGATGGGGCACTGCAACATAACAATTTCCCATGAGGGATTGATAAACTATTCTGATTATGACTCTGATTCTGATTCCAGCTTTGCTTAAATAAACTTCTCAAATGTCACTGCTTGTGAAGCAGCTGACAATTTTTCAACCATACTAAGTGACAGAGGCATTTTAATATGGGCTAAAGATCTCATTCCTGCTTTTCGTGACACACCCATGACACATGACACACACGTTGACCACAAAGGACTGCTGTCATTGGTAGTAATGTGTGTGGTAATGTGTGGTCACGTGAATCCTGTTGGAAACTTTCGTTTTATGTTTTTTTGCAATCCTCTGTGGATGGAAAGTCTTTCTCAAATTGCGGACTGGATTATTTTTGAAAAACAAAATATGTCACACTTTCCAAAATGCAGATGTATATGTGGCCTGGCATCGCAAGAGCATTTCCTCAAGAGGAGTCGATTGTTGATTTTAGTTTTCCAGTGGTGGTCACAAAACTGGCAAGACTTAAGTAGCGCAAGTTGAGTTAAGATGGGATTGTGACAAATATAAGCAGACAACATACGACTAATAACGGTTGTCAAAAGTATGACAAAAACAGTCTTTGTCTCAGTTAAAGCCTCAAGTGTGTATCTTTCCATTTCTTAATCAAATTAAATGGTCATTCAACACACATCTTGGGAAGGCAGCAATTTTCTTTGACTTATAAAAATCTCTCCTTGAATGCTAAATGCTACATTGGGGTCCTATTAATATTCTTCACAGTGATGCAATGGTTGGCGCTATCTCCTCCCAGCAAGAGGGTCCCTGGTTCAATTCCAACAGGGGGCCTTTTCTATGTGGAGTCTCAAAGTTCTCTCTGTGTTTGGAAGGGTTTCCTCGGGGTTCTCTAGTTTCCTCTCGAAGTCCAAAAACACGCAGCAGGTCAATAGGAAACCTTGACATGCCCAGACGTGTGAATGAGAGAGCGAATGTTGTTTGTTTCCATATGTGGTTCTGCAATTGACTGGGGAACTGTCCAGGGAATACCTGGCCTCTCGCCCAATGACATCTGGGATAGGCTCCAGTCCCCCTATTGACCCTGAGAGCAGGATAAGTGCTATTGATAAAGAATTAATTAATGAATGAATGAGTACCATTCTTGCGAGAGGTTTCGGTTTTGGAAGTTAAATTACGGTTGAATTGTACATCAAGTATGAATGTCGATCAATTTAGAATTTGACAAGGCGATTAGAAACACCTTAACACTCTAGATTTATTGCTGAACAACTGTCAGACCTTGTCAGACATGTATGATTATATGTGTCAAACACATAGTTTTCTGTTATTGTGATCTCAAATCAAGAAGGAACGTGTAATGGACAAGAGCAGAGCAGGGTTGAGCTTATGTTTCCATGTGAGAGGATAAAGCGAGTCAGAGGACCCAGAACAAAGCCATGGAGTACACTAAATATAATTCCAAACAATATGATTTAGCATTTGGGAACGCAATGCAATGTTATTCTACATAAGTAACTTTGATCAACCAGCATCTATGAAACCCAAACTGAATTTGCAATTGTTTATGATGATAAAGGTCTCAAAAATGTGTTGTTTGATTTCACAAAGAAAACAATTCATCACCTGAATAAGAGCAGTTCATTCTCACAGTTGGGGCTTTAATTGTATTTAATTTTTATAGACAAATTCAGTGGTGAAACTATTGCCAGTTTACATCTGCAACCAACCCCATTGGAGTGAAACTGATTTATAGCGCTGTATAACAATACAACAACAAATCAACAGTACTTCACAAATTATATTGTCATGTCTTGCTGGTTAATGTTGTACTACAACTACCCAATTAAATCACGTGTGAGATGAATTTAAGAAAAGGAGTAAAATGAAACAAGAAAGTTTGCATTTTCTCTCCAAGATCCTAAAATGAAATAACTGCAATAAAAGACACGCTGAATCTCAAGATGTAGCTACATATTTTAAATGTATCTTTTATGCTAAAATGTCCTCAGAGCAGTGTACAAAAGTGTGACCTTCTTGCTCTAACTTTGCAACAAGGTTGATGAAATTGCAGTCATCAAGTCGTCTTGCAGGTGCAGTATGCATTGTTGTAGTGGGTCCAGTGTGTCCTGGGAAGGCTCCTGCCAGAGACACTTAGTGACAAAGTTAAAATAACATTTTTTACCTTGAGAGGCATCACTAAGAAAAATAACATTCAAAAAGTTTATTTTGAAAACATTCCAACCCAAATTGGAAATTAAACATTTAAGTTGTTTATTAAAGAAATGTAATGTAACGCAAAGTAAAAAAAATACACAAATAAATAAGAAAAATAAATTAATCAAACAAATAAATGAAATAAAAACTGAAAATTTGGTAGGTAATGACTCTTTTCATACTGACAAGACAACCTTTATCATTACATTCTTTTATTCATGCTAATTCAAGGAATGGATTGCTAATTTTCCAGAGGAAGAAAAGAAAATCACTATATTTCCTCCTTTACTGACCTTTAACTTGTAATTGTAAAATAAGAAACGGCTTATTGAAATATGTGATAATACATCATGTTGACATAAATCATGAAAACCCTTATTTTTCCAGATGAACAAAACCTCGTCTTCACTTAGTGTCTGTCAAGCGATTACAGTCAATTCCTCTGACTGGCTGGTTTGCCCCTTTAAAAATTCCCCAGAGTTTAACATTTCATAGTGCCCGCTGTTCTGCGTGATGTATAAATTTTGAATCATGAGTGGTGGGAATGGGACACTGTGAGACTGGTGGACGTGATAATGGCGTAATCCACAGCGACAGGTGAGGTACTCTGCTTCTCTGGGCTGTTTGCTTTGGTAAATGTAGCCGCCATCCTTTGACCCCAATGGGACCTGACACTCGGACCCTCCCTGTCCTTCTTATTCGCTCCTCTGTCTCCTTGTTCAACCTTGTCACGAAAGTGTTGATAGCGTTGCGCTGGTCTGATTGCTCTGTGTGTCTCTGTTTACAGAAACGTCAGGCATGGTTTCCGTTTCCCAAAGAAGATCTAATAGGTTGATCCAATCAGTTTCCTGGATGGAGTGAATGTATGAATTAGAGCGGTTCGGTGCAGCAGCTCATGGATGGCTGAAGCCTGTGAGGAAGGTTAGTTAGACATATCAAAAATGTTCAGTTGTGCATGTTTTTTAGACCCTTTCTTATTAACCCCCGCCAACCAAAGAATTAGGGTTTCTTTTGTAATTTTATGTACAGGATATTCTGAAAATGCAGATGGTATTGACTCCAGCCCGAGGAACTCCGAGGAAAACTTGTGTAGCCAATGAATGGATAGACGTTTCCCTTTAGAGCTATTCTGCACAGTGATTTTATAGTACAGATAATTCCAGAGAGAGAGAGAGAGAGAGAAATAGAGAGATTTGGTTTTGACATTTAGAAAGCTTGGGGAAAAAAAAAACAATGTACATAATTTCAAGAGAATGTTATGAATCGTAGTTTGGACTGGATATTGAAACATGCCCTCTATGATTTTCAAATGTTATATAGATTTCTAATTTGTCTCATCATGTGGTTCAAGGTTTTTTTTTCACTTGCAGAGAAAGAATTTGATTGGTATGTGAAAATCATCAACCGATTCGCAAAGATGACCCTATTCATGAATGAGTCCGACCCTTTGCACCATCCCTCAGCTGTGAGCTACATTATAAAGAAGCAAGGAAGAACAACACATCTATTTAAACTTCCACGGTGCATTCCATGCTTTTTCCCCCCATTGTAAAATACATCAAGAAATACAAACCTGTTTCCTTGAAGACTGGGGTCACTAGACTGCACTCTTGGTCAGGACTCGGTCGCTGGCCTATAAAACCATGTAGCTCCAACCAATAAACTCCTGGAAATTCGGTCAGGGTATTTCCTTTTTTTTTTTTAATTCACCGTGGCAGGTGGTCTTGGCTTGATGGCATTGGTTTCACCGTCCGGGAGAATCGAGCACCTGTCACAGGGAAGGCAAAAGCGCACTACTTTCACTGACAAAGACATCTGTGGGGCTGGAAAAAAAAAACCAAAAAACACGACACATACAGTCTGTTTTATGTTTAAAAATGTCACCAAATGAAGGTGAAAATGTAAGGCACACTGCACTTAACAAAAAGAAAAGAAATTACCCCTTCATTTTTTATTAATAAATTATCTGTACCGCTCGTCTGGCAGCGAGGATCGCGTGTGGGCTGGAGCCCATCCCAGCTGTCATTGGGTGAGAAGCAGGGTTCATCCTGAACTGGTTGCCAGTCGATCTCAGGGCCACATACGGAGACATACGGAGTCACTCTAACATTCACACATCACAAAGAGAAATGCAACCATTCACTCTCTCATTCATAAATCCGGGAAATATATGGTCTCAAATGAACCGCACGTTTTTTAGACTGTGGGAGGAAACCAGAGAATGCGTAGGAAATCCACGCAGACACTTTGAGAACATGCCAACTCCAGACAGATAGGAACTGAATGCCCGCCGTTCACTTTTCATTTCTATGTTATTCTCTGATAACGAATTGAATATCTCGGTTTAAGGACATATATTTGCTGTCTTGTATCTTTTGACTTGCAAGTATTGTTTTTTCTGTCCAAAATATGTAACTTTCCTGTTCCTTAAATCCCGATTTAAAACTAAGTTGGAAACCAATTTATTGCTAAGTTGGCTTTCCCACATGTATCTACATGCACAAACAGATACTGCGATAAGAACAACACCTATTTACTTATTTACTTTTGCTTAATATAGTTTTTACATTCTTTTTCTTAATACCTTTAGTAATAAATATGAGTTGCTTTACCACAATCACGAAAAAAAACAAACACAAAATGTCCGGAAAATGACATAAATAAGAGAAACAGTATATAATAAAAGGGGCTAAGAGGTGGCAAACCTTATTTATTTATTTATTTATTTTGTAATCTATTCACTCTGTTGTTTAAGCGCCACTCTTGGATCGGGCCCTGCTGAGTGTGATTACCTAATTCCTCAGAGATCACTCTTCGGGCTCTCGCTGCCAGGGGCATTGACATGATGCAGAGAAATGTCGCCAGCCGTCATGAAACCCACCACCCCAATCAATCAATCAGCATGCTTGCACCTCGCTTTATGTTTGCTTGAATACGCGTGCACGTGTGATTTTGCGCACGGGTCCGCCCATTTTACCGCGGTGGCAGGGACACCCTAAATGCACCATCCTCCACATTCATCAATTACTCCCGCAAGGAAGGTTGTGCCTGTCAAAATGAACAGATGGCGTCTGCGCACGTGTGTGAACATAACCTCTGCTTGCGCCTGTGTAAGAGTAAGACAGGTTGAAGGTGTTTGTACGTGGAGACGGAGGGAAGGTGATGACAGAGACAGAGACGGAAATGTATCAGATAGAGATGTACAGACGTTTTAGGGAGATAAGTACAGGTGTGTTACACCAGGACATGTGGGGAGGCTTGCGTTCGTGATCATTTCACCGCGCTCGGTTGGCTCGAGGATAACTAGTCAATCTAATCCTGCCTCAGAGAGAGAGGGAGAGAGAGGGGGAGGGGAGAGGGAGAGGGTCAAGCGAGATTAGTGGTGAAAGATCATGGATTATCTGCAGACCATTGCACCCTTCATTTTCATGGAAAAAAGGAGTATTCCACCAACTAAGAAAAATTAAAACTAATTGCATTGTAATACATTCGTCCCCTTCGGGCGAAAAGAGGAAGCACGTTCTAATGTCGCTTTTGAGGGATTATCTGAACATCAGCAATATGTCCCAATATTTTCAGGTGTTGCAAAACCTCCCATTCAGAGGGATTGCGGCATGACCTCACCAAATATTTAGTCAACAACACACTGTCTTTGTGGAACACAATTTTTTCTTCTTTTTTTTTTTACACTTGAGGACAAAATTTCTGAGATGAGCGTAGACAAAACAACCCTGGAATCCGATTTTCTTCCCCCCAAACTTTCAGAACTTTGTAAATCTACTTTCCGCCCAAATGTCGCTTGTGCAAATCTTGTCGCTTCCTTCAGTGGGGAGATGTTTTTCTTCTCCCTCCTGCTCTTAACTGTGTACCAGCGGTTCTAGGGGCTGTCATATTGCATCAGCGCTCTGCTGATTACTTCCACCTTGTCTCCCTCGTCAGGAAATGATTCTGACACGCACTCACACCCTGCTTTCTCCGCATCAATATGCGTGCGATGGAAAAACTGCAGACAGTAAATAAATAATGAAAGACAAGGAATGGAGGAAGGGGTGGGAGGGAAGGAAGGAGGCTCCATGTGTCTCATTCTCTGTCCTTGGTGTGTGAAAATCACTCAGTGTGGGAAAGTGTGTGTGTTTGCGTCGTGCAAGGGTATAAATGTGTGCACCGTAGGAATCTCAAAATATATGGATTTCTGCCAATTGGACAGAGGAACTGGGAATTATTATGCAGAACCGTAATTCAAGGTGCTGATAAGATATTAGTCCTAATTCTAGGAATGCGCTAACCTTGAATTTCCACACACACACACTGATTACACATCATGCCTTCGTTTGATTTTCATTGAAGTGATTGGTTGATTACAGATTCTTTATTTATTTTTTTCCATTTCCCTCAGTTGTTAATTCCACCTCTCAGGATGGTCTGTGTATTTTTCCACCTCTCAGTGCCAAGAGGTGTGCCAGTCAAATAAGGGGGAGCATTCTCTGTGAAAATCCCTAAAAGGATTATCCCGGAGACTCTGCATTTCTGTGGAGGACACAGAGAGGGTAAGCACATCCGATTGGTCCACTAACCCCCCCGCATCCACAGCTGCTTTTGCAGGGACCTGTATCTGTTTTTTATGTGAATGAAAGCTGGAATTGCCGCCAGGATCTTTCTAGGAATAAACAAAAACCTATGTTTAGATTACGTCTAGGAAACCTTTTTTTTTTTTTTTTTTAGAAATAACGATTTTTTTGTGGCAAAAATGCATGCAAATTATGAATGCAATGATTTGGCTCATTAAAAGTGATTTTCACTGATGACCACTTTGCCTAAATATCGTTTCTACTCCTTCAAGTTGATCAAATTTAAACCCCCCACGTTTTAACCTACGGAATATTTCAAGCATATCCCTGCATTCGGGGCTGTAATGATGGCTCACCGTTAAAACTTTTATGAAATTATATTGTCCAAGCACATATTACATTACATCAGTATTGTACGTGAGTAACAGCCTTGTTAATATTTATGTCAAGGTTTATTGAGCTAAGAGACATTCATCTTAGGACCATCCTTGATCCCATCAACCTGAAGTTGACATTAGTTTCTACAACGCATATATAAAGTGAACGGGATACAGAATGGGAGGCCCCATTAAACACTATAAATAGGGGATCTAATGAGGTTAAAATCCACTGATCCTGCAGCCTTTCAGCCTTTGGCCCTCGGTAAACCCGGCTGGAGATTTTAAATCTTGTGGAACTTTCAGGATTATCACTTTTTATCCATCCAAATAAATGAAATCATGATCACTAAATAATTCATTTCGTGAGGTTTATGAGACTAAAAACAATTAATTCACCAGTTTTGGGGGGAATATAGGTCTCTGAGGAGAGAAAACAGCTTCTGCCTTTTTGAATAAGCTGTCCCGCTGCTGACTGTCCCCTTTTGCATCAATATGAAGCTTGACTACCTCTACTGCCGGCTCAGAAACGGAACAATCTATCCTCCTATTCCGCCTCCGTGAACACATCCCGTGTCTGCATTGCGTCTGCATCGCATGACTGCTGCGCCTCGCACACTTGCTGCGTTCACACAGACTGTGTATGGGCTGCTTCAGTGCTGCTGCACCGTTCCTGCCAGCCCTCTATTTCTACACAGAGCTTTCCTGGGGATTTTCAAATGTATGGAGCCATTTAATTTTCCACAACGTGATCTCGCGAGTATGAGACACGTTGATATATTTTTGTCATGCATTCATATGCAAAATGTTTTCTGAGATTACTCACGATATAGAAAGGGGAAATAAAATGAAGTTTGCTAAGAACGTCGCATAACTAAAATAACCCATTCTTTGGTCACCTATGTCCATTTCTTTCTTTCTTTCTTCCTTTTTTCAACCTCCTTAACACACGTTTCACCTGGAACAAAAACAGATTAAAAAAAAAATTATGATAATTTGATCAATGTAGAATTAGACAGCTAGCACTTCAATATTTCACAGGTCATGTAGTTCTTTGTATGTGATAAGTAAGTTTGTCATCTATTCTTCATTTAACTGTGAGGCATTGAAAGGATGCAAGAATTAAAGTAAGACTGGTCTTGAACCCAGAAATTTTTAGCTGTCTAGCAGTTTTGTTTCTGAATTACAGACTTGAGGAACAGTTCCTTCATGATAAAAAAAAACAAAAAAAAAACATTTGCGAGATATTATGAAGTAGTGCGATGTTGGTAGCGGGGAGGTGAATACGCCTACTAACCTACTTATTAAAATCGACAGGGCCAATCATGAGGACCTCAGGTTTGTTTGGATAGAGACGGAGGAAAACGCGGCACGGTTTCCCAGAGGCTACACAGCCACGGAGGGTGAGCAGGCTATTGGGAGTCTTTCAAGATTTAGCATATGAAAACGGGTGTTGCGAGCACGACAGAACAAGACTTTAGGGTCGAGGATACGTGGGGCGAGAGAAAACTTTTTTTTTCACAATAACAACTAAACAGTTTGCTATTCTTAGCTACTATCTTTTGAAAAGGGCTGAGAGAGAGTGAGATTTCAAAGCAACGCCATACCAAGAGACAGAAAGTGACGCATCTGCTCCGAAACATTTCGAAGCCAAAAAATTACCATCAGAAATCGGGGGGAGCTTTCCTCAAAATAGTACGTTTAACGGAAACGTCGTTTTGAAAAATATTATCTCCTGGTCCTAAGTGTTGATGTTGTGTCTCATTTCCTTAATCCAAACAAACTCCAGACAGTTTGTGTTCTTTACGAAAAGTTGTGAGCTATAACTGTTGGCAAACAAGAGCTGGTGGCAGTGACTTCCTGGACTAAGTCTCAGTCTCTGCCTGGAGCCGGAAACGCGGTATTACTACTGGGGCCCGAGGACTCTTAATCCCGGTTCCAGAAGGGAGAGTGGGAGGTGGGGGGAAGGATTAGAGAGAGCTGTCTCTGATATTATTTAATCTCTCTGGCCAGGGAGTGAGCAAGCCGGCGTACCCCCGATGCCCGTTATCAACCTCTGATGACCAGCGAGGGGGGGATTCATCGCCTAGACGCCACATTGCCACCAACGCCGTTGCGGCAGAGCACTTCCCGTCAGCCTCCTGGCTCGCTCTATCAAGTCAGCAGCTCAATTTGGGTGATGGCAAGCGTGCTCAGTCAGGGGAGATCGGAAGAGCGT